>JAHBCN010004859.1:60305-101197 GCA_019359885.1 Listronotus oregonensis | reverse complement strand
TTTCGTGCATTTTTGCGCGTTTTCACTTTATGCACCCGCGATGTCCCCCCTTTTTTCCCGGGAAAATAAGGAAGGCGAAATTTTTTTTCTTACGCAAAGTTCTGAACAAGATAAAAAACCGCATTCAAATTAGACCTTGACGATAGAGGTGGGTCGTTATTTGGGTAACGTTATTTTAGAACGTTATTTTACTAGAACGAAACGTAACGTTACTAACTTTCGCAATAACTCGTTACCAAAGAACGAGAGAACTGCATCATATGATCGGTCTGGTAGCCGCGAGTAGGCCATCCGTGTACCGTGATTGTACGCCTGCCCGTTATTTGGGAACGATAAGCGAATCAAGTTAAAAGTTATTGTAGGTAGTTATTAGGACAGACGCACGAGACGCACCGTTCTGCGTTATTTGAGAACGAATTCAATAACGTTATTTTAGTTTCGCTTCGAAGTAGATGGACTGCAGAAACGACTGAAACTCGTAGTCCCATTATACGATTTGGTTAAAAATTTAAAAATATAAAAGTATAACAATTAAATAATATAACAGGGGTAAATAATACTTCAAATAAAGCATTATAAAATATAAATGTTTAAAGAAAAATAATAAATTCCACAAACAAAATAAAACTTATTACCTATGAATAAAATATAAAACAAAATAACACTTATTAAAAAATATAGATTAAATATAAAAAGGAAAAAATATACATATAAAGTAGAATTAAACTTTTTGGTTTTGGTTAGAGAACTTTCTAATAACTTCGTTCCCAAATAACGTTATTTTAGAACGTTTTTTTTGGAGCAACGGGAACGAGAAAAACCCCGTTATTTAAAAGAACCGTTATTTCCATCCAATAAGCTGACAGCATGGTGAAAAAACTTTTCATTCATAAACGCAATCAAAAAACTGCGCCCAACATGCTTGTTTTTATTATTGGCGTAGAATAGTACAAGATAGTTTGATTTGTAAAAAATAATCCAGGAATCATATCCTCACTTTTCACATTTGGGATCCTTACCTTTTTAATTTTTAAAAGTCTTACACAAAACAAAAATTTATAAATTGTAAAAAAATAACCCAAGAAAAAACAAGAAACATTAAATAAAACGCCATATTGAATGTGCATCTGTTCCAGCGATGCCGAAGGGGGGCCGAAGTACAACGACTATTAGTCGTTGGCCGAAGTAGTTAAAAATGCACTGTTGTTACGTTGTCGCGCCTTTATTAGTAGCTGTCCAAAAACAAAATAGTATTTTGACATGATTACTTTTCTGTGTAATATTTTATAGTAATAAATATACAGTGAATAATATTTGTTATTATTGTTCACAGTTTAAAATACAATAGTAGAGCTTAATTTGATGAATTTAAAAAAAAATTAAGAAAAATTTAATTATAAAAATACTATCGGAAATGAAACAGAAAGAATGGCACCCACGCTTTACGACAAAATAGTATCGGGTGGTAACCATTTTCCCGGGTTTTGGTGTATTTTTTTTTTTTAAACAGAGGTTCATTTCGCTAGGTAAGATAATATATAAAAAAATAAAAACCTGACATCATGGGAAAGTGTGGGGCGGCCCGAATTGGTTTTTGCACACTAAAGTTTTTTCATCCTTTTTTTTATTTTTGGGGATGTTGAGATAAAATTTTAGTTTCGCCAAAATTTGGGGGCGACCGCTTCCAAATTTATGATACGGATTGTCCCTTTTTATAATTAAAAAAGTAAAAAAAAACCTTAAATGCAAGGAATTTAAAAGGGTTTATAAAATACGTAAAAAAATTGTCCAGGGAAGGGGGGAATGGGGGGCAAGGATTTTTGGAAATAAAAGGGGGGGCCAATTTCCCTAATTTTTGTTATATCTATTTCATCCCCATAGTCAAATTTAAACAATACGTTTTTTCCAAAATTTTTGGTTATTAAGATATCACTGTAAATATTTAAAAAAAAAATTTTGTAATATAGGATTTTATATATTGATATAATAGGGAAAGAATATTTAAGTCTTTTTTGGGTTTTATATTTTGGGGAGTTTTGATTTTTCCAAAAAATTTTTTTAAATAAAAAAAAATCTTTTTTAAAAATTTTTAAACAAATTTTTAAAAAGAAATAAAAGTACCTAAATGTAAATTTTTTCTTTTTTTTAATCCAAGAAACACACAAACATTTTTCATCTAAAAGATATTAAATTGCCTTTCTTTCCCACTGCTATTTCCTATGAAATTTTTTTTTCATTACAAATTGAATGGATTTTATTTTTTCGGACCTAACGTTACGTCTCATAAGAAAACCTAATTTAAAAAAAGAAATACCCCTTTTTAAACCTTGTTACCCTTTTATTTTTAAAACAAAAACCTACAAACCCCCACCCTCATTTTGTTACATTGGAAAAAATAAAAAACAAAAATTTTAGTACTTAAATAAAACTAATCCTAAAATTAAAAAAGTTTTTATAATCCAAAAAACCCCAACCACAAAAAATAATCCCAAGGAAAAAACCCAAAATAAAACGGGGCCCGTTCAAACCACAACGAAAAGGGATTGATGGGGGTAACGGGTTTGGTGGGACAGCGCGGTTATCATACGGGCGTGCGCCGATGCCCAAAAAAAAGGGATTCCGGTCTCTAATAAATGTGTTGAACTCCGAACAGGTTAAATGGGCAAAAAAATTTAAAATTTTTCATGGAATTTTGTTATTGCGGGAATCGCAGTCAATCTGGAAATTATTTTTTATCTGGGCTGAATTTTTATCGAATGGGATACATTGGTTCCATACCGTTTAAAATTTTTGTAGAATGTGCGTTTATGATGCCACGCTTATGCCAAATCGATGCTTTCTCCAGTTAACCTAACAGCTCATTGTTTCCACCTCTACTTGACGAGAAAATGTATTTATTTTGGGGTAAATCGTTCTAGATTGCCTGGTCTACAGGTTCGCGCGGCAAGACAAACACTACCGTCGTTAAACCAATGAGATTGATCGAACCAGGTTTAGAAGGCCGTTTGCGGCGGCTTCGGGCGGCAGCCTCGCTCCATTGATACGTTTTGCTCTATGTTTCGATCGCAAAAATTTTATACCCGGTTATTATTTATTGTGAACAACGTAAACAATACAAAACAAACGTTTTAATAAAACGCAAACTTATTTGGAGTAATACATTTATTTCGTTAGGTATAGTCTGTCTTAAAGTATACCGTGTTAGCTTTTGCTTTCATTTATAGATTATACCCGCCGACAGCAATAAACTGGGAATTTATTGTTTATTTGGGTAAGTATAATCTTAAAATTACATTAAGAAATTAAATATATGCAAAGTTTTAATAAATTTATAACTGCATTATCTATACATAATTACATTTTTAATCTAAATATCTTAGTCTAATTCTGTTTCACTATCTGAGTCACATTGAGATTAATTACAATAGGATTTATGTTGTTTTGGAGGGAAAAGTAAGAGTCCTCAATTTTTATAATGTGCTGTAGTGAATTTTTCCCCGCTCTCAACTGGTATGTCAGTAATTAAAATTTTTTTTTTAAATTTATAACACTTATTTAAAGAGGTTAACATTTTCTGCCTGATCTTTGATTTTACTTGGTTCCACAAATGCTCTATGGGGTTAAACATACAGTGATACGGAGGAAAAAAAGACAGTATGCCCAGCCTGTTCAGCCGAATTATCACATACATATTGTTTTTTAATTGCATATGAATTTAGGACTTCCAAAAATTGCGTTTTTTTTGTAACTGAATTCAAAATAAATATCATTTTCTAACAAATATTCCTGAATTTCAGTTTTTGAACTTGATGAAGCTGGTGCTTTGTGTAGCAGACGGCTGTAGGTAGCGTTATCTATGACAATAACACTGTTGTTTAATATTTTTTTAAAAAATAATTTTAAAACCAGTTTTCCAAAAAATTCTGCACTTGTATCCTCATGATAATCCAAGCTAGAATCCTTAACATTCTTTGCAGACAACAGCAAGCAGTTTGGGACAAATCCGTCTTCTGAACCAGCGTGTATTATGGTAATGGTTTTCCTTTATTTAAAGGTACTTTTGTCTGACAGTTTTGACTGGAGTCAACCCATCCTTTGGATACTGTGTCGTGTGTATCGAAACATGTTTCATCAAGGTAAATTATGGATTACGGCTAATATTTATATTGGTTTCGTCTTTGCCCCCCTTTTTTTAGTTTTTAAAGGGAAAAACTCCGCTTTCATAAAAAACAATATATTTTCCTTCTTATTAGGTCCTGATCAAATTTTCCATACGGTGAGATTGAAAATCACTACGTTTTTTTCTTTTGTTCAATTCTTCACTAATAATAATTCCCCTTTTTTCGATGATATTGGATTTTTTTAAGAAAAAAAGGGTTTTTTTTAAAAACCCTTGTTTAATTAGACCTCTCTGATTAAAGTTTCTAAAATTTTTTTCCCAAACCCTTTTTTTATCTAATGACAAAGATTTCGACGCGACATAGTTATATTTTTAAAAATTAAAAAAAAGGTTATTCATCATTAAAAAAAAATTTTAAAAGGGAAAAATTTATATGCCTAATGGTTAATACCCCAAAAAATTTGGTCTACCTCTCCCTTTTTTGAACAAATGGGTTTACCCAAAAAAAGGTAATAAAATCGTTAAAGGTTTATTGGGGTATGGTCCGTCAAAACCCTAACGATATTTTTAAAAACAGATTTAAAACGACAAATAAAAAAAAACAATTATTTTAACCCTAATTAATATTTTTCCCCAAATAAAAATTTTTGGTTTTTTTGTTTTTCCCCAAAAAAAAAATTTCTAAAAATTTTTTTTTGCCCCTTAAAAAAAAAACCTTCATACCCTCTTTCTTTGAAACGAGCGCTCTTACTGGAATTTAATAGAATATTTCGGTAATTTGCCCGGTATACAAAAAGAACTTTCAGACCCTCTTTCTTTGAAACGAGCGGTCTTACTGCATTGAAATCTGTTGTTGCCTCTTCATCTCCGAGACCCGCCGTACCGCCTTCAACCTTCGATGCGACTCGTTTTCTGGCGGACGAAATCTCGAGACGTTATTGGATGCGTCCACTTGCCACGCATTACCGGTTCACGGAAACATGTCGATGTGTTAGCGTTGCCGAGCGACGGTCGGCTTCCCTTGATTTCTTAATTTTAGATTAGAAGCGGAGTGCTGAAAAATGGAAATTTTTGTTTCGATGTGTGGAATTTAATAAAGCGCTGTTGACATGTTTATTTGGGAGATTTACTGTTTAATTTTTAGATTTTTAATATTTTATTAAGAATTAGAAGGAAAGTTAACTGCCTTTGGGCTATTGAAACATAGCTTTCAAGTTGCAAGAAGTGTTTCTGCAACATTCTGTTTTCACTTGGCAGGTTTTTTACTGATCTGTCTGTATTAATGCATGTTTTGTTTTTATTAATACAGACAGTTTTTTATTTATACAGACAGGCACAAATACTTTTACTAAAATATCGACATAAAACTTTCTGAGATAGGACTTTATAGTATTGTGAATCTAATGGTGCAATAAAGTCGTTTATTATTTTTTTTCGTTATGGCACAATCCTAGCTAGTAATGTGTAATACTCTATTAAATGGCACTTTTATGCTGACATTTTTCTGTCTGTCATAAGTTTTGAACGTAATGACACCACAAATGACACCGAAACACTATAGTAACTCCTTCATAGATGGCGGCATGCGGCGCTTTATTATTAATTGTTTTATTCTAATCATAATTGCTCGGAGTATCGTGTTAAATAGACAGTATTAATTATTTAAAAAAAATGTATAAATATAATTTATTTTATTGGTTACTTCTTTGCCCTGACATTAATATAAATCTATAATTAAATTATTTACATTTAATTAAAATATTGATCAGGTTTTGCGACTCTGTTCGAAGGAAGCTTTGCTTTCGGAGGCCGACCGGTGTTATACAGTGTGTCCGGACTAGGATGATGTACATGGGGATGTTGGAAACCGTTAGAGATGCAAGGTCGGTTAAATGGAAGAAAAGTTGCTTTATTGTATGCTTAATAATAATCCGGGGTTGTAATATTTTAAATCGATACCATTAACTAGATACAGGGTGAAATACAAAAAATGTGCATTTTTGTAAAACCCCCATATTGTACTTATTATAACAGCTAGAATCATCAAATTTTCACAATTTGGGTAAGAAGATACGGTGTTTTCGATAATGGTGTAAAAAATTTCTTGGCCTACTATATTGCGCCCGGCCGGAGTCAACTTTCGTTTTTTTATGGCCGCTGTATTGAATTTTTACATTTTTGAAATAATCATTAAAAATGCGTTTCAACCATGTATAATTTATTTATGATTGGCAAAGATAAATAATCAAAAATAACAAAATTAAGATTTCATCGTAGCACGCTTTGATATTTTTATTTAATTTTGTCAAAGTTGGTTTTGACATTTCTTTTTAAAGCATGTTACTGTCAGAAAAGATCTTTAATCAGTAATAAGTAAGTTTAGTTAATAAATTGTAAGTTTTAAAATTAATTACTCAAATAGTCATAAGTACGATGGGTTGCAGTGTTTTATTCTGTGTCGCAGAAATGACGCACAAGCTAAGGAAATTAATTTTAATAAATATCCAGAAAGACGACAACCTGGTATAACTATGTTTAGACGTATAAAGGAAAACCTTGTAGCTTATGAAAGTTTTGCTAAAGTAAAAGAAACGAAATTTTTTTTTTTAAATAGAAAAGACAACAGGCGTCGCTTGGTCAACTGCGGACAGCATTTTAAAGCGCCACAAATATCACCCGTACCGTGAACGACCCTGCCAGGGACTTTAGGAAGGGGATCAAATTAGAAGAATGGAGTTTTGTCAGTGTTTTTTCAAAAAATACTGAAATACCAAATCATATATGAAAGTCCTCTGGTCTGATGAGAGTCGATTTACTAACTGGACTTTTTAATCGGAAAAATACTATTTTCTGATCTGATGTAAATCCACACCTAGTTCGAGAAGTTAGGCACCAAGTTAGGTGGAGATTTAATGTCTGGCTAGGTACCCAGGTAATTAGTCCGTTTTTTTTAATGAAAATCTTAATTCGGGGATATATTTGAACCTTCTACTAACTCCTGTTGCAAAATAAATAATGGAACTTCCACTAGCTAACATTCAAAACATGTTTTTTGACCACCACATAATGGACAAATTATAAAAAATCTTTTTAAATAATGAAGTTCCTAACCAGTGGAAAGGTAAAGGTAACCACGGACCAGTAAATATGGCCTGCGAGATCTCCTGATCTAACGCCCCTTGATTTTTTTGTATGAGGTCACATAAAAAAATCAAGTCAAATGATAAGGAGATCTTGTGAGGCAGTGCTGAGACGATGCGAGTTATGCGTTCGAGAAAAAGTTGGCTTATTTGAACATTTACTTTAGTGTTAGGTTTTTTTTAGCTTTTCTTATTAGTTTTAAATGGTTGTGGTTTAAAAATGTTAATGAATTTGTTCATTTTATTAATGCTCTTGTTTTTAAAATGTTTTTTACTTTAATCTAAGTTAATATTAAATAGAAATATTAAAGCCTACTACAATCAAATCGTAATTTTGTTATTTTTGATTATTTCTCTTTGCCAATCATTAATAAATTATACATGGTTAAAACGCATTTTTAATGGGTATTTCAAAAATGTAAAAATATGGCGTCCATAAGAAAAACAAAAGTTGACTCCGGCCGGGCGCAACATAGTAGGCCTAGAAGTTTTTTGACACCATTTTCGAAAATACCGTATCCTTTTACCCAAATTGTGAAAATTTGATGATTCTAGCTTTTATAATAAGTACAATATGGGGGTTTTTCAAAAATGCACATTTTTGTATTTCACCCTGTATCTAGTTAACGGTATCGATTTAAAATATTACAACCCCGGATTATTATTAGGCATACAATAACGCAACTTTTCGTCCATTTAACCGACCTTGTATCTCTAACGGTTTCCAATATCCCCATGTATATCATCTTATTCTGGACACACTGTATATTAGGTTTATGTCGATAACACGATAACGTGTAGCGCGCTTTAACCCTGAACCCAAGCTTATGGAGGGTAGAGAGAAGAAGAAATAAATCATATGGGAGAAGAATTGAAAGAGTGTCCAGCTGTAAGCAGTAAATAGATGTCGCTTGCATAGGCAAAGGGTACGGTATGAAAATAGCAGTTGTTGACAAATTAAAGTTTGCCGAGTTACGAAATTAAGAAAATATAACCTAAAACGAATAACTGCTGTCAAAAAACGTGGAGGTTTGTAAATAGAGAAAGTGTTTACTTGTAAAATACTTTTGAAACAATCATAGACAAAAGTTGCCCTAGTGGACGTAAATTGAAGATAAAAAATGATTGTTTATGATGGGATGAAATAATTATTTATATTTTTAAAATGGAACAGAAGTTCTTCCGTCCTTGTTCATTTCTCTATCATATTCTAATAACTTTTGGCGCTCTTTTTGAAATTTACCCTGTTGCTACTGCAGTAACACCCTAATTCAGAGGTTCCCAAACTTATTTCGTCTATCGCCCACTTTGAAAATCAGTTATTTTGTAGCGCCCTCCATTTTTTTTCACCTTAAAAATCTCAATAACATATTAGTCTCGCCTGGAGTTTAATTAAACCTATATTCTAAACGACACTTTTCTTATCAGAGGGAGCAATAATAATGCAAATTTACAATATTAAAAGTATCTTTTAATCAAAATTAACAATAATCTTTTTACTAAATCGATTCATTTGATTCAATTACTTGAAAAGATTCGTTCGCAACCGATTCACTTTATTATGATGCCGGTCGAACTAAGTTGGTTTTGAATTCCACAAAAAATGTGATAGTTATCTTAAATAAAGAAATGATTTACATTTATTTCATTTTGGTATAATTATTATTTTAAAAAATATATTTGGAATAAAATTTTAAAAAACTATAATTGATAAAACCTACCAATGAACCTCCAAATTAAGTATGTGTTCAGAAGAATAGTTAAAACAAATTAAAAAAAAGTTATTTTAACTGCCAAATAAGTACATAGCCAAAACTGACTCGAACCGACAATACGCATAAATTGTTTGCCTAATACACCTCTGGTAATGTGAGCAAAATCAAAATATAACAAACCCCTCGCCACTTGCCAGGTCGTAGCACAAAAACTACCGGTTTGCGTCATAAAATATCGAATTACCGAATTTTCAAGTTGGCGTCCGATTCTGACTTACTGACCTTATGAACGAAACGAATCATCCAAACCAGGTTCGTTTTTCATCGCAGAGCGATCGAGCAAGTGGCTAAAAAAACATATGAATCCATCGAAAACAGGAAATTAATTTATTCAAACCAGTGCACTGATTCGTTCTTTTTGAACGAATCGTTCGCAAATGACACACCTCTAGTCACGTCAGTCGCCGGCCGGTCGCGAGCCGCGGCTGTGTATTTGGGCACTTGAACTCGGAAGACACAAACGTAAATTATAATTGAACCTTCTAATTTCAATTTATTTTTTTTTATTTTTACTAGATTAGGTACATAAAAAAATCCCGCGTTTGGCAAGTGCTCAGCGCAACAATATATACCTATTTTTAATACGTGTCTTCGGAGGTGGGGACCTCACCTGCGACACTTGAAGACACGAATATTTTGTGTTTGATACCTATTACTAAATATCTTCAGATATAAATGACGTTGTAAACGCATTAAAAATATTAAATATTTAATATATTTTTAGTTTATATTTATACAATAAAATATGATAAAAATATAAACTTATAAATGGATGTTGTGTAGTAAAAGCATTTTAATTTCAGTAAATTTTAAAATATAAAGTAGTTAAAGTTACAAATCACCCATCGCCCCTTGAATCACATTAGCGCCCCCCAATTTTTTCTGGATCCCTTACCGCCCCCCTCTAGGCCTCTAGCGCCCACAGGGGGGCGTTATTGCCCACTTTGAGAAAGACTGCCCTAATTTAACGACAGTTTTTATCTTAAAAATAGTTCTTCTTTCCTCTATCCTCCATACCTAAGCCACAGACCACAATTTTAAGCACGCTGCGTTAAACGCCAAACCAGCAGGCAAACTCTGTAATTCAATACAGATAGAAATAGACAAGAAATAAGTTAGAAAGATTCTTTTTTTCTATTACTAATTGGTACTCCATATCATTTTCTTTAAGTCGCTCGTGTTTCGGTAACGGAAATATAATATATTATTCATAGGTTGCTTTGCGAAAAAATGCACAATCTATGAAAATATTCACCGATAGTAGCAGATTTTTTTTTATTATCAAATCCTTAAGCCGGAGTCTCATGCATCCGATTTCCGACGATCCGATCATCCGAAAGTATTTTGATTGGTCAGAACATTGTGGCGCACAATGTTCTGACCAATCAAAATACTTTCGGATGATCGGATCGTCGGAAATCGGACGCATGAGACTCCGGCTTTAAAGTCTTGTTTTTTTAACGTTTTGTTCATCTTGATAGCTTCTTTTTTAGAAAATATATTAAGATTTACGCTAGAACATGTTTACACTTAGTCTTATGTAAAAAATAAAGGTGATGATAATTTTCTAAAATAGAAACTTGGTTGAAAAACCCTAAAATATTTTAAAGAAATGTGAGGAAATTTTGAAGATAAATAAAAAACGCAAACAATTATTAATGCTTTATTTTAAAGTGCAATGTCCAAATGTATTAAAAATTGGTATATAAATTTTCATTTAAAATACATTTAAAACACCGATGGGGTTTAAGACAAAAAATATTTTTTGTTTCCTCAAAGTTCTCTTCTACAAAATGCATAAAAATTGGGCCCATTTTATTATCTTCAAACCACAGACCACAAACACCAAACTTTATTAATTTAATTAATTTATTTAAAGATGAACTTAACAACACAGAACACTGGTTAATTACATGTAATTCAAATAATTAAAATATGACTTGAAAAATAAACACATAAGCAAACAAAGATTTGCAGGTTAGTGGGTTAGGATTACTTAAAAAGTTCAAAATTAAATGAAAAAATAAGTAAAGCAATGACAAGGATAAGCTTATGTACATTTTCATTGGATAGAAAGAGAACAAATCGTAGCAAGACCCTTGCTGGTCTTTCTATTTCTATACTCCGAAGTAGCTATTCGGAAATCCGATTATAGCCGAGAAAACTTAAGAAGTGGGGTTTGAAGAGATTTTCTATTATGGACAGAAAATTTCTTCTCTATGGTGTTACGGAGTTCGCTTGCAGATATGCATGCAACCGGTATCAATATTATAAAGCACCCGAAAAGGGTGTTACACTGACATGACTAATTTGAGCGAAGATGTGATATCTATAGTAAAATACAGACCTGCAGTACTTTTAAAGATTTGTTTAAACAAAACAATTAGGGTAATAATGGTACAACCATACTTCTGCCAAAAAGATGACAATACTAATGGAAAGTCCAATACCAAGTATCATAATGGCCCCAAAAAACTTTTCCATGTTTATCATTACGAAATGATCTTGAATAACATATGAAGTAAAATATTGGTGGTGATCTTTTTCTTCTTGAACAGTTTCTCTGGAAAACCAGTGACGCATAATGCCAGTTTCCTCTAATTGCAAAGTTTTCTTCTGTAGGAATTCAGTATAAGGAGAGTGTTCCCTTAAAACAAATCCAATAAAATAGTTTCCGAAACATTCTTTAAGCGCCCTAAAATATTTCAGTTTTTCTTTATCAATCGAAAATATGTCTGTGGCGTAAGTGGAGCCCATAGTTTTAGTGTAGATAGCGCTTTTTTCATCTATCATTTGGATTCTACTGCCGTATCGAAATAAATTTGCCATACTGTTAAAAAGCGATGAGTTCATATCTCTAAATTCATTAGAAAGTGTGTTGGTTTTCTCATAGAAATGCAATTGATAGTCAACCATATCTTGGAAGGTAGTTATACCGTGAGTTAGTCGAGGTGTTGTCAAAATACTGCTTAAGCCAGCATTATAATAGGTTGATAGTAAGAGACAGTGCACTAGCCAGACCATAATCAGCATTCTTATTGGCGAATTATGTAAAAATTTTGGCTCGATAACACCTCCCGAAGTGTACATTCTAAGCACAGAGAAAAACTTCGATAATTTAGTGTAAGCACGTTCATTTCTTATCCGAAAAATATTTAAATGATACTCTGTAAAATATTTAAATATTATGGTAAATAATATTATCATCAGAAATGAACAAAACCATGTTTTCATTTTGAATGGCTGAAAGAAAACGGTCTCGGGGGGCAATGGCTTTGCTTTGTGTACCAAAAATGTCGCACAGCATTGTATATATCTGTATGAAAAATCAACTTTGTGCTTTTCTTGTAGGCCCATATATTGGGAGCAACCAGCTAATTCAACTGTACCATTTTCAACCAAGCTTAGAACATACCGCCACTGATTGTTTGTGTTCTTCTGAATGAATATATATTCAATTTGAAAATGCTTTTTGAAAATTTCCCGAATCATGTCAATTTCTAGACCTCCAGTTACGACGTCGTTTTTGATTTTTATAAATGGTGGACAATTAAATACCGCAAATGATAATTTGTGTCTTTGATTACTGTATGTCAACTTGTCTTTTACATTTCGTAAATTAAACATTGTTTCGTTGAGGAAATAATGTTCTTGAGTCGAATTCCATTGAAAGAGTTCAGTTTTATTAGGAAAAGAAATTACTTTTACTTTAGAAATATTTCGATCTAAACCAGGTGGGCTGTAAATAAGTTGATAAATATTTGTTGCTTTTAACACAAACGATAAGGTCGCAAGGTGTTGTGTGGTATTAACCAAAATTAATATCTTTATGTCAAAAGGAAGGAAACGTTTATGCTTTATCCGAAAAAATAATTTTGTTATAAATTTCAGATCATTTGCACTTATAATATATCCTTGGCATATTTTAGGTAGTTTAAAGTTTTGTGGCATCTGTACTACAACCGATTTCCTTATATATTTAATTAAAAGATCATTATCAAAATTGCCATGTTCAAATACATAACATATAATTTGTTCTTTAGGAAATATTGCCTCTGAAACTTGTTGAATCACTTGAAGACCATTCTGAGTTTTGTGTATTGTTAACTTTGCATGTATTGAAAGACAAAACAGAATAAAGAGAAACAAAATATGGGACGTTTTAAGTTCCATATTTTTAGAATACTTTGTTAGTTCTGGCGTTTTTTGCTTTTAAAATATTGGAAGTAAGGTAAATTAATAGGTAATATTTGATGATTTTGATATATGATACTTCTGAATTAAATATAAGAAACAAAGAAATTAGTGACTTAGTTTCTGGCTCTTTGCTTCAAAATATGTCATTAATCAAGTATAATACTATTCTTATAATATTTCTGTGTAAAAACAAAGTGAATTACTAAAAAAATATTATTACCTTTAATCCAAAATTACATGTTTTTTGGGTACAAATACAGACAGGACTTATCGAAATGTGAAGAGGGTAAAAAACACTAATACAGGGTGTGTACTACCAAACGGCTCATATGTACAAATGAGGATATTTTCATTGTCATAAAAGATGCAATCAGTTGACTCGATGAGTTTAATCAGCATTATTTTAAATTATACAAAACATCTGCAATGTTTATGTTATCCTTTAAAACGTAAAAAATAACTTTATTTGCACTCTTACGACACGGGCATTCCTGTCCCCAAGAAAGGATGTAAGACTCTCCCTTCTAGCTATAGATCTATATCTCTTTTTTGTGTTGTTTGCAAGGTAATGGAAAAATTAATTAATTCCCAAATCTTGAAGTATCGGGAAAAACACAAGATCTTACATGACAGGCAGTATGGATTTCGTCACAGAAGATCCACAGCTGATCTTCTTTCCTTTGTCTCACACAACTGGAACAAGTCCCTTAAATTTGTTGGTAAATCCCAGATCGTTGCTCTTGACAAATCCAAAACTTTCGATCAGGTCTGGCATGATGGGCTTCTTAACAAACTCCTTTTCTACGGTCTTCCACCTAAGCTTTGCTCTTGGCTCTCCAGTTTCCTTTCTAATCGACGTATATCAGTTATTGTAGATGGTCATTCTTTCAGCTTCTACCAAATTAATGCTGGGGAGCCCCAGGGCTCAGAACTGGCACCCACTCTGTTTCTTCTACACATTAACGATCTTCTTTCTTCAAAAATCAATCCCATTCATAGTTTTGCTGACAATAGTACCCTCCACTCTAACATTCAATTTCTCAAGCCAGTCAATAAGCCTGATTTGGAAATCAAGCGTAGGTCAATGCGGATGTCTCTCTTACAAAACCTCAAACTTATCTTGGATTGGGGCGCCAAACATCTTGTTCAGTTAAATGCCTTCAACACACAGTCCTGTTCGCTTTCGCGAAAAAAGTCTGCCAGTACTCGTCCATTACATATGAGCGGTCAAGTTCTGCAGAACAATGAGTCGTTTAATCTTATCGATGCTACTTTTGAGAATAACCTCGACTGGCACAAACAACATGCATAGCCTCAGCAGCTTCAAAAAAGCTTGGATTTCTCTTTCGAGCCAGAAAGTATTTTTCTTCTTTCAATCTGTATACAGGGTGTCCCAAAAGTAATGGGACACAGAGCAACAGCAGATTCCTTAGGTCGAAATAATGCAATTTACGTAAACTTGCCTTATACGAAAGTTGATAATAACAAAGATACAGGGTGTTAAACTTTTAATTTTGCTTTCGTTTTTTCGTGATAATTCTTTAACTAAATGACATAGCAGTACAAAATTTGGGATCTGGGAGTTTTCTGAAGCGAGAAATTTAAATTTGTCCATGCTTTTGATGTTGCTAATAACTTTTTGATTGATAAAGACAACGACGTCTGCCCTCACGTGTCTAACCGTTCAGGTAGCCATATTTAATTATATTCTCTCCCCGTCCCACGTCGCGTCACATCATATCGCTCTCCGCGATCCGTAACGCGTTGTTAATATTTTAAAATGTAAATGGCGTTTGTAAATAGGTTAGTATATAATAAGTTTTAGAAACAATCTCCAAAACTACCAATTTATTTTTGTAAAAAATTAACAAATAATACAGTGGTTACATTGTCACAAGTCCAGAAAGGACAAATTTCGTATACAAACTTTCGTACCCCCTTTTAACGCCTTAGGGAAAGAAGTTCCAAAAATACTATGTACTACTTTCTATTTTTCTGGCCTAATTACCAACTCCCATATTTACAACTTTAAAAAGTATGATTGTTCTATACAAAATTTCATCCTCATTTTAACACCCAAGGGATGTAATTCAAAAAGTGTAAAAACAGATATTTTTAAATAGTAATCAATTGCTTATATCCGAAATTTTTACACTTCTATGCCCAGGAATAACAAAGTTCCATACAAACTTTCACCCCTCATTTTACTCCTTAAGGGAGGAGTTTTCTAAAATTGTTTTTAGCTGAACTTATACTTATAATCTACCTGCGTGCTAATTTTTTTATAGGTCGAGTAGTTTTTGAGATTTCGTAATTAGTCAGTGCATGAATGGATGTGACCTTTCGCTTTTATATTTTAGTCCAAGAAAATAGGTCCGTGAAATACGAATTTGAGGTTAATACTTGAATTTTTGATAGAAGTTACTTTAAAAAATCTAAAAAGGAACTGTAATTTTTTTTTAATTCACCCCCGGGAAGGGGTGAAAAAAAAATTAAAAAGTTTTTTTTTTTGAAATTCTGAGGAAACGGTAAGTCCAAAAAAAAATCTTTAATAAAAGTTAGAACGTTTTACATAAAAATGAATATAATTTTTTTTTAAAATAAAATGATGGAACTGTTTAGATAAAATTTTAAAAAATCATTTTTTGGAAAATTTAAAAAAACTCATAGTTTTTTTAATTATTTATAAAATTAACAACTTTAATTCTAGAGACTTTTTTTTAGAATTAAATTTTTAATATATAAAAAATTTAAAAAAAAATATGAGTTTTTTAATTTTCCAATAATTTATGATTTTAAAGTTGTTTATCATCCCCAGCTTCTAGCTACCATATCTCATTTAAATTTTTAAATTTTTAGGAATTCAAGTTATAAATTTTTTTTATGTAAAATTTTTTAATTTTTCACCCTTCCCGGGGGGAAATTTAAAAAAAAAATACATTGGTTTTTAGATTCTTCAAAGTAATTATATCAAAAATTCAAGTTTTAACCTAAATTCGTATTTTAGACCTTTTTTTTGGGACTAATTTATAGTTTTTAAAATTTCCCATTTTTATAAAAATCGAAAACTTCCATAGTTTCTAAAAAAATTTAATTTTAGTAGCACATAAATTGGAAAACTGGATAAATTTTTTGTAATTTTTTTTATTATTTACTTTTAATTACAATAGTACAAAATTTTTTAAAAAATATCAAAATTTCTGAACCCTTGAGATTTGTTCCAAAAATTTTTTTCCTTAATAAACTGTGCTCCTCTTTCAGCCACCATGACAATGGAAGCCTGGGGATTTGCTGATGGTAACGTAGGAAAAACTGAGGCATCCATAATTCTTATATTTTCAATTCCGTATAACTGTAGCTTTTGGTTTACACATGCTTCTGGATTGGACTCAATTCCCATCTTACACGAGCTCCCCTGATGATTTTCGTGGCCGGTTTTATATTTTACGGCACAGTTCCAGTATTCATCCGAATCCCATCTACAGAAATAATAAAGGCAACTTAAAAAAAAAATCACTACTTCAAAAAATAATGAAATAAGAGGACCACGAAATAATATTTTATAATCTACAAGGTGTTGGAAAAATGCACGGTCAAATTTCAGGAGGTGATTCCTCATTGAAAAATATATTTTTTTTATAAATATGGGTCCGAAAAGGTATAGTTTCTAAGATACAGGGTGTTAAACTTTTTTATAAAAATAGTTTTAGTAGATAAAGGCACCCGGCCCACGTCTTTTTCCCCAAAAGAAATACATGGGGGAAAATTTTTAAAGGGCCGATTTGCATTCACTTCCGGTCTAGCACCAAATGCCCGGCCGCCCAGCTAAGTAATGGCCACGCCCGAGCTAAGGATTATATATTGTTTGTAAACATCTTTAGCCATAAAACACACAGCTGTTTAAAATAAAATGGGGACATCAATTAGCGATTAGTACGGCCCCTACAGTAAATTAAATTGTGGTCTGAGTATTACGGAATAAAATTTAACCAAAGAATAGTTGTTAACGTCAATAATGTCAAGGTCAAACTTGTCAAACGCTAAACCCAACATGTATGGGTTCCATAGGCCTGGTGCTTAAGAGCAGAGCGCAGAACCTTATAATTATTCCATATACTGTTTTTCCAAATAACAGCCCTGTATTTTTAAATAACAGCACGATTTTTTCTCAGCCCTGTTTTTCCAAAAAAGCCCTGTTTTTCCAAATAACAGCACTGTATTTTCAAATAACAGCCCTGTTTTTCCCAAATAACAGCCCTGTTTCTTCAAATTACAGCCCTGTATTTTAAATAACAGCCCTGTATTTTCAAAAACAGCCCTGATTTTTAAATAACAGCACTGTATTTCCAAATAAAAACCCTATTTTTCCAAATAACAGCCCGTTTTTTAAAAACAGCCCTGTATTTTTAAATAACAGCACTGTTTTTCCAAATAAAGCCCTTTTTTCCAAAAAACCCTGTTTTTCAAAAACGCCCGATTTTTTTAAAAGCACTTTTTTTAAAAAAAACCTGTTTTTTAAATAAAATGTATTTAAAAACGCCATTTTTTCCAAAAAAGCCCTGTTTTTAAATAAAGATGTTTTTCCAAAAAAAGCCCTTTTTTTCCAAATAACAGCCTTTTTTCCCCAAAAAAAGCCCTTTTTCCCCCAAAAACACCTTTTTTCAAAAAAAAGCCCTTTTTTCCCCCAAATAACAGCCCTGTATTTTCAAAATAACAGCACTGTTTTTTAAATAACAGCCCTGTATTTTCAAATAACAGCCCTGTTTTTCCAAATAACAGCCCTGTATTTTCAAATGACAGCCCTGTTTTTTTAAATAACAGCACTGTATTTTTAAATAACAGCACTGTATTTCCAAATACCAGCACTGTTTTTCCAAATAACAGCACTGTATTTCGAAATAACAGCACTGTATTTTTAAATAACAGCACTGTAGATTGGTTAGTTGAAGTGGATTATAACTTATTCATATCAGATACGCTTTAGATATGTAAATGAGGTTTATCAATGTCCGGTGACCTTGAGGTGGGTAACCTTTTATCTCGGCGGACAGCGGACATCTGTTCTTTGACGTCATCGTGGTTAGTTGTGGTTTGTGCCTCTCTCTCTTTCTTTAAGGTGTTATCTTGTTTTCCTTCCTCCTTCTCTTGCGTCGCTAGCGACCCAGACTCGTCTGGTCAGCGCCAGTCAAGCAACGTCGGGCGTGGCCATTACTTAGCTGGGCGGCCGCTTGGCACTTGGTGCTAGACCGGAAGTGAATGCAAATTGGACCTTAAAATTTCCCCATGTATTTCTTATGGGAAAATGACGAAATTTGCGGCCGGAGTGACCTAGCTTATCTACTAGTTTTTTTTAAATTATCTTAAATATTTTGTAGCCGATTTTTTTAAAATTTTTCATTGGTATTTCTATTAATAGGGGCCTAATTTGGGACTAATTAAATTAAGATTATTAGATCCAGTGGCGTCTCAGGAGACACCTTATAGTACGCTACTGACTTTTTTTGCAAGTGTTATATTTTTTTAGGTTAATCAACTAAAAATACAACTTTTTTGTTGTTGTGGTTAGTTGTTGTTTCCCATCTTGCTTTATTTTTGAGAAAAAATTAAAACCCGACATTGTACGTACGGTTAAAAAGTGATAATTTTTACCACGCTTTTATTGGATTCACCTGTATGCATGTTACGGAATCTTTTAATGGAATTTGCACCTTTAAGAAGTCTGATTAACTTGAAAATTTGAATAGGGGTCAAGAGCCAATGACAATACAATTATTTCACAACTTTGTTCTAATGTTCTGACTAGCATCATTAGTATAAAAAAAGAAAAAATCACTTTGCCAAAATGACAATACACGCATTCGTTAAGGCCCAAATAGCACCAAACGGTTCCTACAAGAATCCAGGATTTTTTTTTATCTTGGGACAGTCCACAAAGGCCAAGGCCTAAGTACTAACGTACCGTGGGTGTCTGAAGTGTGGCGAGAGGGAGTTGGTTCACACGTGACTTAAATATTTGGAGATTTGGGGGAAAAGAAAAAACTTCTGCGGGTAGCAGGTTCCATAGTCTGGACACTCTAGGGATGAAGGAACGAACAAATTGGGAAGTTCGGGGCTTCTCAAGTTGGACTGTAAAAGGATGCATAGAAGTGGCACCACGTGTTGGTCTGTCGAAAGCTGCCAAAGGAGGAATTATACTGGAACAGAAGCCGTAACAATACCTATAAAAGAGGGGCAAATCCCCTACAACTCGTCGGTGGGCAAGAGAAGAAAGCTTTTCTGTAAGTGTGGGATCATAAATAAGACGAACACCTCTTCTCTGAATGGAATCAAGAATGCTAAGTGTTCAAAATATTCTAAAGAGGGTCTGATCTGGCTCGAAAAAGGAATCTAAGCTTTTTTGAAGCTGATGAGGTGATTGTGCCAGTTAAGGTTATTCTCAAAAGTAACACCCACAAGATTAAACGATTCTTTGTTCTGCAGAACTTTGCCACTCATATGTAACAAATGAGCATTGGCCGACTTTTTCCGCGATAGCTAACATGACTGTGTTTTGAAGGCATTAAACTGGACAAGATTTTTGGCGCCCCAATCCAAGATCACTCTAAGGTCTTGTGACAGAAATATCTGCATTGATCTGCGCTTGTTTTTCAAATCAGAATAACAGGGTGGCTTAAGAAATTGAATATTAATTTTATTTCAAATTAATTAGTCATAATTAATTATTGGACTTTTTAATACTGTAACACAAACTCTTTATACTTAAAAATAATTTCCCTACGTTTTTGTTGGGTAATTTATTATTTTTTAATTATTGTATTAACTGTACAAAAATTTACAACGAATTGGTTTGGTTTGGAAGCAAAAAACGACGAAGAAGTTGTATTTTTAGTTGATTAATCTAAAAAAAATATATATAAAAATTCCAAAAAAGTCAGTGGCGTACCTTTTTTTACAAATATTTTCAAAAAGGTGAAACTGGAACGCCATTAGACTTAATAATTTTATTTTGAACATGCTTAAATAAGACCCTTATTAATAGAAATAATACTGACAAATTTTAAGAAAATCGGCTACATGGTATACAGGGTATACAGGGCTACAGGGTAAGATAATTACAAAAAACCTATCTTTTTTTAAGTTTATCACCTTGTATCTTAGAAACTATGAATTTCCGGATCTATATTTACAGAAACTTTTTTAAATATTTTTCAATTAGGAAACACCTTCTGAAATTTGACCGTACATTTTTCGAACGCCCTGTATAATAAAAACCAATAAAAAATCTATTAAATGCTAGTGAAATGCCGCATTTAGTTTTTATAAAACGGACAACGACGACAAATTTATTGCCATTCGTGTAACGTAGCAATTGACCATACGATCTGTATTTATACAGACCTTAGGCAAGCATTACTAGCCCTGAAAAGATCACGCATTACTTCGGGACTTGTACTAGAATGTCATCAAGTCCTGACTAACATCTCTCTAAATAATGTGGTCAACCTAGCCTGGATCAAGGGACATGACATATCTAAAGGTAATCATACCGCTGACTCGCTGACCAGGGCGGCTGCGGGACGGAAACTAGTTGGTCCCGTCCCCACCACTGGACTGATAACAACAGCGATTAAAGACATCATTAAAGAATACTCCCATCGACTGTTTAAAGGAAAATGGGGTGATACTACGAACTGCAACTTCGCAAAAATAATGCTGAGCTATCCGGACAAGTCAATAGCGAAAAAAAACCTTATGATGTCCAGAAGGAACCTCCGAATACTAACGGGTGTTCTAACTGGCCACTGCGGGCTACGAGGACACCTATTTAAAATGGGTCTAACGGACACAGGATTATGTAGAGGCTGTGAACAAGAAGATGAGACCGCAGAACACATTCTTTGCGATTGTCCCGCCCTCACATGCTGGGCACGAACTGGCCATTACTGGCTGAACTTAGGGAGATTCCACATAAAGACGTCGTCAACTATTTTAAATTAATAGGTTGGACGACGCAGTAAATCTCCCGCCTACAAAAGGAAGCACAAAGACCTACTAAGGTCTAGGTGCAGTGGTATATTACCACCCTCTGAACATTCAGATCAGAACGTAGCAATTGATGCGACCAGAATGCAGACTATAATGTTGCATTGTCGAGTCCTATCACATAGTTACAAGTAGTATTGTCAATGGAATATTTCCAGTGAGTGAATTTCTACCTCGTCTTTTCTCGCAGCAATACTACCAATTAACGTGATTTAATTATATCTTTCAACATACATTTTCAGAACTGTTTCATTCCTACTTCGTTAGAAGAAATCGGTGTGGCCTTAAGTAAAATACTCTGTATAAAATTCTGGATATACTGATTAAATAACTCACCTAAATTGTTTATCACATGGTCCATAAGTGGTATTTTCCAGTCGAAGTCCATATTTTCTCATAGTTGGGGCCTTAATAAGTTTCTGTGCAATTCTGATACCCGCACGTAGCCCATTGACATCTTGTTCTTGCGTAAGGTAGTTTGCTACTATTATTGGTGGTGCAAACGGATCGTTTGAATGAAGACCTATGTATCTAAAATTATTAATTCAAAAATTTGTATTTCTTAAATACGAGTTAATTACGTACAGCTATTTTCATAAAAAAAGGCGTACAAGTATTAGAAAGAGAAATAACCTTTTCTTGTTTTTGTGTAAAACCGGATTCTAAAACTGATTATTTGTTAAAGGTTTTCACGTTATAATTTTTCAAAAATGAGTTTAAAACTATTGCCTTACTGCACAGTCCGTGTGGACTGGACAGATATCTTGTATTGTTGGAATAATTTTGTTTAGTAGATGGAAGCATTATGTTTTTCAAAATGTTTAATAATTCTAAACATTAAATCTTTTCCCTATATTCCTACAAACACCAGACCCATTTACACATATCCAGCCCCACACATTTACAAAGTCTGAATCTAAGGAAGCTGGTATATACCTTTTTAAACCTGGTGTTGCTCGGACGATACGTACGAATAGTGCGGTTATAAGTCAACTAAACTGTTTTTTCGTCAGTAATAACTACCCTGTTCCAAAAATTGAGGGTAGGGCGCGGTGCAAAATGGTTTAAAGCAAAAATTACCCTGGATTGTCGCCGTTTTTTGGTAAGTAACATTTTTTTGCAGCTCGTCGTCTTTTTAAATTCAGAATCTTTGTTTTTTTTTACTGGAAGTTAGTTGCTAACCAAGAAATCCTGTTTTATTGACAGCATCCTTCGCTGTTTCAAATAGAATGTCTCCTAAGTATACCAGCAAAGCAGCGTCTTGTCTAGGCTTGGAAAGTTTGAAACGACCGAAACAAATTCCTCTTTTTACCTAAGTTTTTTAATAGTTATGAGACATAACAATGTATATTTTAAAAAAAGTTTATTATATTATTATATAAATGCAAGCATTTAACAGGCTGCCGCAAAGGAATAAAATCTGTACAAAATTAAAAAAAAAAAAATCGGATATTAAAGATATATTTTTAGAAAACCCCTTGTATTCTCATCTAGATAACTTTAATTTAGTATTAATATAAGTAACTTTACTTGCTTTGGTGTTTTTTATAATGTCTGTTTGTCTCTTGTTGGTGTAATAACTTGTGGGGTGTACTTAACGTTGTTTATTTTAATTTGTAATTTCATTTTGTTATTTTATTTATTAAATTAGTGTTTTTAAATATTTATTGTTATTATGCGAAGCTTAAGTGGAACTGGGCAGGCCACGTTGCAAGGATGCAGGATGATCGATGGGAAAAGAGGCTTCTTGAGTGGAGACCTAGAACCGACAAGCGAAGTAGACGAAGACCGCCTACGCGTTGGTCAGACGATATTAAAAGGATCTGCAGCAACTGGATACAAAATGCACAAAATCTATTGGAATGGAAAATGATTGGGGAGGCCTATGTTCAACAATGGACACAGAGGGCTGAATGATGATGATGATGATTGTTATAAGATTAAGTTTTTATATTTAATGCATGCTTTATTTTTTTTAAGAATCCTATGTAGTAAAGAATACGAATAAATAAATAATAGTAGTCTAACTAGGTTATACACTTTGTACAGTTTTTGATAAGGTTTACTTAGGACAGAATATTTTAAATAGAATGTATTTTTATATGTATTATTGTTTAGTTCTTTTTTTGGTCGGGTGGGTTTTCATATTTTATTAGGTTTCATACTGTGCCTATGTATCATACTTACCCTTTGCTTGTTGTTCGCAAATTAACAGGATAAATAAATAATTTCTTTAATATTCTTGGTTTTCTTCTATCGTTGGGCGCACCGGCTGTTTCCGTAGAGGCACATTGTGCGTTAAATCCGAAAAAGTAAAACTGAATATCTGGATCATCAGGGGTTGCATATTGTGAATTTATTCTTGCAGTAACCTGAAACAAGTTAATTTTTTAAAACATTTTTAACTATTTATTAGAAATAGATTTTTTTCTTTATACAGAACCAACAAGGACTAAACAGAGCCATATTTGTGGCTTTCTTTGTGTTTAAAAAATATGTGAAATAGCTATGTTTTGTATTTTTTTCCGTAGAATCATGAAAAATGTAAAAAAATGTTTTAAATTAAAAGAAAAGAGATACGACGTTATTATTTTCTTCATGCGACACCTTATTTGTTGGTTCGTTTATAAAAGCGTCTTACTTTTTTCGATTTGTTTCGATAAAAATTATGTTCTATTCATATTTTGTAACCAAAAAATTAATTTGTTGAAGCTTCTTATCTTGATATCTCTTAGGTCAATGAAGTTGATTACACTAGCACACATCGTCTAAAATTGTTTTAAGTTTCTGCACATGCATAAAAAAATGGTATCTCATTTTTTAAAATATCAACTGAATTGGCATTGAGCTGTCAAGTGTAAGATACCTACTTGGACAAAGACCTATTTGCCGCACTAGAACGGTGTTTCATCGATTAGCTGGAAGTTATCCAGTAAATTTTGAGTTTGTACTTTATGATGATGGAATTTGAAACTAACTAAAATGGCAGATCAGTAAGCTGTAGTATATCTATCGGTTGGTCCAAACGGCACTGAAATATCTTGATGCATAAGGATGCTATGAGACCTTAAAGTTAGGCTGGAGACACCAATCAGCGATTGGCAAGGTAACCCAATTTAAAAATTACTAATAAATTCATTAGAGATCGCCCATTTGTTTAGAGAGAAACCGCTTAAATATGTAAACTACCTAATAAATTTAGTTGTTTTAAGCCTAAAATTTTAAATACTTAACAAGACAATAAAAAGAGAAAATTTCTTTTATGAATTAAATTAATTCTGTTGTTATTAACAATATATACAAAATAATTTTTATTAAAACCTATCAAAAAATATATGACGCTTTCAAAAACGAACCAATAAATAAGGTGTTCCTATAAAAAAATATTAATTTTATAAGGTATCTCTTTTCTTTCAATTCAAATATATTTTTTAAGTATTCTTTCACATTCTACGAGAAAAATACAGAAGATGGCTATTTTACATTATTTTAAAATACGAGAAGAGCCACAAATATTAGTGTTATAATGTCCATTTAAAGTAGCAGTATTAAGAAACCTCGAAAAGACATATTTTATGACCGCTAAGGCGCGGTAAAATTGTGTTTCATCTTCCAGGAACCAAAGGAAATCTCTTTTAGCCTTTTAGTGAGCTTTAAATTTAAAGAGGAAAATCGGAACATTAAAAAAAGTGCGAAGTATCAGATGGAACAATAGGTTTGATTTGTGAGATGTTGGCTTGGTTTAGGATTAATGGTCAGCAAGAAGCGGCTCTAGAATTAAAAAAAATATATTATCTAAAAAGTGAGACATTGGACCTGGGACCAACACCAAATATGTACCTTATGCTATCGGCCTCAAGGGAAACACTTTGATAAAAAAAAATCATTTTAGAATTTGTCAAAAAAAGTTTTTTTTGCAGCACCCCAGAGAAAAATCTAAGTTTTAAAAGTGAACCTTTTATTTGTATTTTTTTTTGTGAATTTGTTTAAAGTTTTCATCAAATCCCAAATATCGCAAAAATATCTGCATTTTTTTAATTAGAGGCTTTTAAAATATTTCCTTAAAAATGTTGGGTAAAAAATATTCAACTGACTATGGTTTTTAGAAAAATCTAGAAATTTTGCTAAATTTGGGATTTGACAATAAGATTTGATCAAATTAAAAAAAAATAGGGGATTCGCTTTTAAAACTCAAATTTTTCGTTAGGACGCTGCAACCAAAAACTTTTTTGCAAATTCCAAAATTAAAATTTTCTTTACAAAAGTAATTTCCTGAAAATAAATTGCATCTGGTATATATTTGGTGTGGGACTCCTGTCTTATTTTTAAGATAACATTTTTTAAAAATCGTGGATCTGCCAGTGGGCCAGCTATTAAAAAAAACTTATCAAAAACAAGATATTAACATTCTAGGTACTGATACAGCTTTAGATTGGCATAGTCAGGGTTGAGGTTTGGAAACATCCCGATTCACCATACGGTAGACTTATTTCTAAGGTAGAATAGCAGCCACCAAAATCGGTCATATGGTTTTTTAACTTTTAAATTGAACTACCGTGGAGGCCAATTTTACATAAAACTCACAGTTTTATGTGAAATCTAAACCACAAAGAAAACATCAATGTATTCCTCAGGACTATAAATAGATTTAGTTTTGCTTAAAATCCAAACCACAAAGAAATCGTCAATGTGTTCCCCAGCACTACTAATGGACCTAGTTCTGCTTAAGTTAGGTAACAGTACCTGGTGTTTAAATGTTGGTGTTAACGTGCTAATATCATTTACATTTATTTGCGATCTTTTTACTTATTATCTACGATACCTGAGCCATTCCAGTGGAGCTCATTGGCCCGGATCTCTTTTCAACGTACTGGTATAGTGATCTCCAGTTCAGTTGATTTACATCCGGAAAGTTTAAAGTTGTCTTAAGCTCGAACGCTACATGATTTTGTAGTCCTTTACCAACAGCTGGCAAATCATGAACCTGATCGAAAAATAGGATTACTTTAAAAAAATCCGTATAAAAAATAAATAACATTTAATTTTAATTAAAAAAGTACACATTTTATAGTTTTGGACTTAAAAATATTTATTTAGTTTATAGAAATGGAGGAAGTTAGAATTATTAAATTTAGGCTGATAATTTATTTAAATAAATTACGTTAGTTCTTTCCCATTCTACGACCATTTTGAAGTGTCCTGAGGGCGCTGGAGTCATTCCTTTTGCACTTTTCTTGCATCCTGTAGTAAAATAATTCTTCCAGCTAATTCCAGATTTTTCGATTCTTTTCCACGTTACTATAAAACCTTTACAAATGCCAGTGTATAATCAAGCATTCAGTTGATGATATTGACCACTATACCGTTAGCATAGTTATAGTCTGTCTCAAAGTATATCGCTATGGCTTTTGACGGACAATACCCCAATAAATCTTTAACGATTTTATTACCTATTGTTATTGGGTAAACCCATTATTTCAGGTATATAAATATTTCGGCTAATATTTTAGTGGAAGTGATGAATAACCGTTTTTACTGTGCGTTTCGAAAAAGTTGTTTTACGAGAATACAACTATGTCGCGTCAAAATCATTTGTCATTAGATGTAAAACAGGTTGTGAAAAATGTGTATGAAACTTTAATCAGTAGAGGACTAATTAAACAAGAAGCTTTAAATAAAACCTGTCTACTTACAAAAACTCCAATATCATCGATAAGGGATATTATTATTAGTGACGAAATAAACAAAAGAAAAAACGTAGTAATTTTCAATCTCACCGTATAAACAATAGTGATCAGGACCGAATAAGATGGAAAATAAATTGTCTTCATGAAAGCGGAGTTGTTCCTACCTTGGATAAACTGAAAAAGAAGCTGGACGAAGACGAAACCAATATAAATATTAGCCGTGCCACCCTCCATAGAGTTGTTGGTAAAATGGGATTTAAATACCGCAAAATAGACAAAAGACAAGTAGTAATGAAATCGCACAGATTACGCACTTGGAGATTTAATTACCTTCAAGAAATTAAAAGATATAGATTAGAAAACAGATCCATAATTTACCTTGATGAAACATGGTTGGATACACACGACACAGTATCCAAAGGATGGGTTGATTCCAGTCAAAACTGTCAGACGAAAGCACCTCCAAATAAAGGAAAATGCATTACCATAATACACGCTGGTTCAGAAGATGGAAGAAACTGCTTGCTGTTGTCTGCAGAGGATATTAAGGATTCTAGCTTGAATTATCATGAGAATACAAGTGCAGCACTTTTTGAAAACTGTTTTCAAAATTATCTTTTAAAAATATTCCAAACAACAGTGTTATTGTCATGGATAACGCAAGCTACCACAGCCGTCTGCTACCCAAAACACCAGCTTCATCAAGTTCGAAAAACTGAAATCCAGGAGTATTTGTTAAAAAATGATATTTATTTTGAATTCAGTTACAAAAAAGCGCAACTTTTGGAAGTCCTAAATTCATATGCAATTAAAAAACAATATGTATGTGATAATTTGGCTGAACAGGCCGGGCTGGGCATACTGTCTTACGTCTTCCTCCGTATCACTGTATGTTTAACCCCATAGAGCATTTGTGGAACCAAGTAAAATCAAAGACCAGAGCAAAAGATGTTACACCTACTTTAAGGCCCAGTGTTATAAATTTGATAAAAAATGTATTAGCACATTATAAAAATTAAGGACTCTTACATTTCTATACAAAACAACATAAATCCTATTGTAATTAATCTCAATGATGACTCTGATGGTAAAACAGAATTAGATTTAGATATTTAGATTAAAAATGTAATTATGTATAGATAATATAGTTATAAATTATTATACGTTGATCGTTGTTACCATAGAAACGTTTTAAACGAAACGTTTCTATGGTAACGATTCTAATCTCCATTTTACACCTAATAAAAAGGTGTAAAATGGGGATCCGTATTTTTATACGGGGTGTAACGAAACAATAATATAATAGGTTCATATACAAACCTGCTTAATTCCAACTCTTTCCAAGATGCTTTTCTCTCCGATTCCCGATAGCAATAGAATCTGAGGCGTTTGAACTGCTCCAGCACAAACAATAACTTCCTTGTTAACCTTGACTGAATATGTTCGATTTTTGTACACAAACTCTACAGCAGACGCATATTTGTTACTTCCGTTTTGAGTAGTGATGATTCTTGTAGCTGTGGAATTAAGCATAACATGGAAGTTTGGATTGTTTCTGTGAGGACGAACAAAAGCTTTGGCTAAACTTAATCTTACACCATCTCTAGAAAGATATTAAAATCTTATTATTAATAACTATATAGCGGATATTTTAGAATTATAGACAATAAGCTGGACTATGTTTTGTAAAAAATTGCAGAAAAACACTTAATTCTGTAAATATTTTTGTGATAAAGTTAGCAATACAAAGTCATCCAACGAAGACTTAACAGAGCCTTATTTGTAGATTTCCTTATATTTTAAAAATTGAATATAGCCATATTTGTGTAATTTTTCCTTAGAATCTTGAAAACACTTAAGATAATATTTTAATAGAAACGAAAAAAAAATTCTTTATTTATTTTAATTTAAATGAAAGTCATAGAATAATATATTAACATAATGATCAAAATGTGCCTAAAAATATTGCTCGAATTCCTTGAAAAACCATCAAACTGTAAAAGCAAGTAAAACTTCATCTGTCAACTTCATGTAACCTTGCTCCAGAGCAGGGTTACCCACGGTTTAAACCTTGACCTAAATTGACAGAAATTGTCGTAGTTAAAACCAGCCTTCGCTTGGAAAGGTTTATGGTAAAAAGCGCCGTTGTAATCAATTGGTACCGGATTATTTCGTGTTAAACTATTTAATAAACAATCCAAGAAATTTGATTGAAAAAACCTGCCAAAATATCCGCTATGGCCCAAGAAGGCAAACAACTAGTTAAGGTAGCATCCAATAAACTTTGAAACAGTGTAAAATAACTCCGTTTCGAATCTGGAAAGAGATTCAGTCTGTTCACTTTCGACAAATTATTCTTTTTTTGGGCTCGCGAATCCCAAGAAAAGGTTTAATAATACGATTTGTTATCGGACAGGACGCCGATTTTGATAATTTTTTGCATACCGGTTTTTTTGCGCATTACGAATCTAGAATCAGTGTTTTCCGGCAACCTTTGGTTTTTGAGTCCTTAGACTGACCCAACAATTCTTTTCTTGACTGATTACCATCAATGAGAACGTACACTTACATATTAAAGAAATACACCAAAATTTACAATTTCTTTTTGCTTATTTTTAGTAAAAAACACCTCGAATTAATCCAGTTTTATACTGTACCTATTGAACAAATGGTATATAAATGGTTTCCTAATTCATATTCTTCATAAAAAAGTAAGTGTCAAAAAGAAGAAACTGGATTCATTTGAGGTCTTTTTTACTGACTATTTCACTAAAGTGTATTACACCGGCAATAAAATCGGTATCCAGCTGAAAATATTGCTACCTGGACAAAACCAACAACATGGTATTTCAGCGACAATTTTTTGACATTGTCAAACTGATATTTTTCATTCATAATTTTTGAATTATCGGCAAAAAATGAATTCAAACAATGAAAACAGATTTGAAAGTAATTCATTTACTGAGATCGAAAAAGCAATTCATAACACGATCCCTTATAATACGGCGAAATCGAAAAAATCTGCTTGGGAACAATTTTTCCAATTTCTGGGAAAGAAATTACAATTTGGAAAAGATACTTCGCCAGAAGATTTGGCGAAAATTTTAGAAGATTATGGGTATAATGAAGAAAAGAATGGAGGGACTACGATTGTATAAAATCTTGTGAAATACAGTGGTTAGATGGTGACAAGAAAAATATTTAAAGAATTTGGCAAAAAGTGGATCCATTTCAGGACATAATATTTAAATCAGCTCGATTGGCACGAGATGCAAAGCGTCGGCAACTTCAGGCAAGGCCTGAAAAAAGGAAAGGGAGTTCAAAAGCATTTACCACCACAGATCTTTTGGAAATGGTCAAATGTTACGACGAGGACAATCCAGACGGATTACAAAAAATATTTTTCCACATTTGTTCCTTTGAACTTGCCTGGCGTGGCAACGAAGCCGTTAATTGTAAAATTCAGTATTTTCAAAAAGAACTGGACCTCAAGGGTAGGTAAATAAATAATTGTTATATTTATTTTGTTTGCTTAAAGATTAATTTTTTAGGCAACTTCTCTGGAAGGGTTGAATATAATCCCATATTTTCGAAAACTTCCCAAGGAGGCTCTAAAAGTTTGACAAATAGTAAATGGCTAGTAAGAAACAGAACCAATGAAAACCTGTGGTCCTAATCAGATTATACTTGAAATTAATGGAAAAAGAGCAACTAATCCTCACTTGACCACAGAGCGATTGTTTTTAACTATACATCCCAACTGGAAAAAGGAGTATGGTACAAAAACATGCCTTTGGGCTTAAATACCTTATCAAAGTGGACAAAACAATTTTCTGAAAAATTGGCTTAGATACAAAAAAATTTAAAATTACCAAACATTCCCATCGATCTTCTGCAATTTCTACTTTAACAAAAAATGGAGTTGGTGATCAAGAAGCTATTAAGCTCACAGGACATTCTAGTACCAACTCTTTAAAACCATATCTTCAGCTGAATCCAGAGCACCACCTAAATTGCGATAAAATAAGGAAAATGAAGCTTCGGCCTCTACGAGTACTCAGGTCCAGGTACAAACTCAATCTGCTGTGGTTGAAAAAACAGCGCTCAAACTAATAATTATTATAATTGCACATTTTATATAAATAATTAGGTAGTTTTAAGTTTACTTGTTTTGATGGCATTTTTTTTTATAAAATAATTCTTGTTCTGTTTATTTTCAAAATCTCCTTACGTGAAATAGTCATGACGAATACCACTCGAAAAAAAATTATGTAGGCAAAATTGTTCTCAAGGTTTTATTCAAGTTTGTTGCTTTTCGGTAATTTCGCTCATGAAATTTTGCCAAAATTTGCCAAGCAACAAACTTTCATTCATACCTTTCGAATATTTTGCCGACAAATTTTTTCTCTTGTGATATTATATATGAAAATAAGCAATACATTACTGTAAAATTAAGTATTTTTGTTTAATATGGAAATGTCCAGTCAGTGTATGTTCCCATTTGGTGGTAGTCAGTTTTAGAAAGAAGATTTTTTTAAAAACCAGAAGTTGTCGGAAAAAAAAGATTCTAGATTCGTAATCATAGATCAGCGCCCTAAAAAAGCCCCGTATGCATAAAACCATTAAAATCAGCTTCATGTCCAATAAGTAGAATTTTACTGAAATTTGTGATCTACCTTGTATTCATTTGAGCAACTGCAAATCCATTAAAAATATCTCCACTTAGGTCATTGCTTATGTTAAACCCAATTTCTCTTCCAGCTCTAAGTATATCCCAAGCAATTGGTGGCTGATTTCTAAATCTTCCTATTGTCAGAGGTCCATTTTCTCCGTGGTACTTGGCATCAACTAGAGTTCCAATGTCTCTATTATTTTCAACCGATTTAAAAGCAGATAATATCTACAACATTTTTACATCGTATGTTTTTTCTATAATATATTATTTCTTAATGCTTTATTGTATTATTAGGGACAGCTTAAGTTTAGGTACTATAAGTGTTGAGCTTTTATTTTAAAGATAACTTTTTGTGGGGTAACGTCAGTTATAAAGTCTACGCCGACTAATCACAAATAATTGCCCCTCTAAACGCCAACATTACTCGAATCATTGGTGAAATAGAGCCAATATTATGCAAAACTTGGATCTTTAGAATCGAAAGACCCAGCGAGGCGGTGCGGCGGTGGTCATTTAAATAACCAAATTTTTAAAACATAATGTTATACAATATACATTAAAATGAAACTAAAACAATTGCATTTTTTTCTCTTGGGACAGTCTACGAAGGTTTGGCCTAAGTACTAACGTACCGTGGGTGTCTGAAGTGTGGTAATAGGGAGTTTATTTCCACGGGACTTACATATTTGAAGATTTGAGGGAAAAGGAAAAACTTCTGCGGATAGCAGGTTCCATAGTCTGGACACTCTAGGGATGAATGTGTTTTGCAGGCATTAAACTGGACAAGATTTTTGGCGCCCCAATCCAAGATTACTTTAAGGTCTTGATATACAGATACCTGCATTGACTTGCGCTTGTTTTCCAAATCAGAATTACAAGGTGGCTTAAGAAATTGAATATTAGAGTGGAGGGTACTATCGTCAGCAAAACTATGGATAGGATTGGTTGGTGCCAGTACTGAGCCCTGGGGCACCCCAACATTAATTGGATAAAAGCTGGAAGAAAGACCGTCTGCAATAACTGATATACGCCGATTAAAAGGAAACTGGAGAGCCGTAGATATGCCAGGAGCAACGATCTGGTATTCACCAAGAAATTCATGGACTTGTTCCAGTTGTGTGAGACAAAGGAAAGAAAATCAGCTGTAAATCTTCTTTAACGGTATTCATAATGTCTGTCATGTAAAATTTGTGTTTTTCAAATTTTTAAGATTTGGAAACTAATGAATTTTTCCATTACTTTGCAAACAACAGAAAGAAAGAAACAGGTCTATAGTTTGAAGGGATAATTTTGCATCATTTCTTGGAGACAGGTTGCACATGTGCAGCTTTCTAGCTCTCCGGAAAAATGCCCGAGTCGTAAGAAATTCGAAAAAGGCAAGTTAAGATGGGAGCAAGCTCAGGGGCACATTTTTTCAAGACGATTGCTGGTATGTCATCTAGCCCAGACGATTTTTTGGTATTAAGAGAAGAAAGGATACACTTAATTAGTTTGACTTTAAAAATAATATCGGGGATTTTGTGAGGAACAGGGGCAACTGTTGAAAGAGGAATATTAGCGGAAGGATTGAGAGTAGAATTTTTTCTTTTAGAGGTAGAAACAATTTCATCTTCAGAGATTAGGGGGAAAAACGTGCAAAACTAAAGTTTTGCAAAGGACAGAAGTTTTGAAAAGGGACTTTTCTTTTATCCGATTGTTAAAATGGTTTGGCTCTGAAACAGTTTGATTATACTGATTTCTTGCTTGAATGCTAGCCTTTTGGTTTTCGGAACTAGGGTTTTGAAGAAACTTTTTGTGGGCTTGGATTTTTAAAAGTCTGGCTTTGTCACAAGGTTTAGAAAACCATGGTTTGTGATTTGGAGGTTTTAAGTTTCTTTTGGTATGAAGAACATAGGTCTCAATGCCTAGTTGAATTGTTTCCTTAAGTTGTTTGCAAATTTCGGAGGGATTGTAAGTGGAAAAGCAGGTAGGATCCCAAGGGTAGGTGGCAAAGAAATTTCTCAGACCATCCCAGTCGGTCGACTAACAGTACCAGACAGTGCGTGGAGGTGTACATTCAGTTGCCTCCCAATGTATGGAGTATAATACATTGACCAAACCATGATCTGAGCGACCAAGGGGAGCAGTTACTGATGCTTGGTAGAGTTTAGGGTTAGAAGTAAGAAAAAGATCCAGGGGGTTAGAATTATGGATGGGAACCCTGGGGAAGTTGGTAGGTTCCATAATTAAATTGATGAACGAGTTACTGATTGCGAAGTTTTCGGCTACTCTGCCTCAGTCAGTTTTTAAAGAACCTAACCAGTCCTTATTGTCAACATTAGAATCTCCGAGGACGATTACTTCAGCCAATGGAAACTGGAAAATAATAGTGTTAATCTTTATTGAAAGGAAGTCAAAGAGTGAGAATTGTCAGATGGGGATCGGTATAAACAGCAGATGAATTTGGTAGAAGATCCAAAGGTAAGTTTAAGCCAAAGAATATCAGGTCTACCCAATTCGAGGTTAGAAACCCTAGCACAAGCCGGATCGTTGCGAACGTAAGCACATACACAACCATGGGGTAGAAAAGATGAAATGAGTTCGTTACCTGGAAAAAGGAGGTGGTTGGTTGATGTTTTGAAACTTTATGATACTCACGTACCCAGAACTCGAAACGTCGGTTAAGACTTCACGAGTCCTTTAAAGGGCAAGTGGGGTGGTACTGCCTCGGGCGAGGAAAAGCTCCTCTAGCACCTACTAATACTTCCATGAATAAATTCAAAGAGATAAAAAACCTTTTAATTAAAAACTTTTGAATCAATGGGTAATTATACTTGTAAAAATTGGAACCTTTTCGTAAGTCCATTCAGTATTTCCAGCATCGGCCCATCGTTGGTAGTCTTTGCGTGTGCCTCTTATAAACATCATTCCATTTATGACACTTGATCCTCCCAGCACTTTTCCTCTTGGCCAAGAACATCGTTTTTCTTCAAATCCTTGGCACCCCACTGGTTCAGGTTCCGTTTTAAAACCCCAGTCTATGGAGGTGCCAAGATAGCTAGATGAAAAGGAAGGTACCTAAAATAATTGTTCTTTAAGAATAGAGACATTAACCCAAAAAATATGTGTTTAAAAATTTGTTTAATTCAATTTTTTTTTCGAAAAATATTTTTTAATTAACTCCTTCCTAAGAACCGTTCAACGTATATGAGAATTTTAGTGAAATTTATGGCGAAAATTATCTGCCAAATTTTAATGAAGGTTTTCCTAGGAGAATTGGAAAAGAACAAGTCTCCGCAATCCGCCTATTAGCCCAAACGCTCCGTGAGAAAGTGAGTGAGTCAGTCAGAAATAAAATGGGTGATTTTCAAAATTGAATATCTTAGAAACTACTTGACATCACTATCTCAGTTTTTGTTTGCTGGTTGTGGGACTAAGATATTCTGGTGTATTTTTTTCTGCTAAACACGAATCTGAAGTCAAAATTGGAAGTCAAAGAGCAAAAAATCGAGAAAAACCTAAAAAATCGATACGGTACATTTACCGGCAGAAACCTGCTACCACGGAATGTTTGGACTACGACTATACAGGGTGTTCGGAAAATGCGTTAGGAAATTTTAAGGGGTGATTCTATATAGGAAAGTAATGTAAGTAAGTCAGTGGGCAAAATGTCGAGATCTCCATGGTTACCAAGATACAGGGGTGCAAAGTTCAATTTTTAGTTTTGTTTTTCCGCCATATTACATTCATTCTTCTATCAATTTAGTTGATGTTCGGCATATGAACCGAGCTCTTTAGGTTCTAATATGTCTTGTAAAAATACATAATTTATATGTATTTTTACAAGACCTGTATAGTTTTTGATATATTCGTGTTTTAAATTACAACATAATTCACTCCCAATTTTGACTTCAGATTCGTGTTCAGCGGGAAAATATACCCCAGAAAATATAAGTCCACACACCAGTTTTTTGTGAACCTGTGTTACTATTTAAATTATTGGTACAATTTTGGCAATAATTTTCGAAATAATTCTCGCAGGTGTAAAAAAGGTCTAGGACAGGGGTCTCAAAACTTTCCAGCCTTAGGGCCATACTGATTACTCCAGTAAGTTCCGAGGGCCAAAACCATATTATCATTGTTGCGGTGGTAAGAAGTGAAATAGTCCAATGATGAAAAAAAAAGTCCGAAAAAGTACAAAACGTTTAAAAAAGGCTGCAAATCGGACTAAAGTCCGCAAAACGGCAACACTGCATATTATTAATTTTCCTGTCATTATCTGTAATTTCTAGATTAGTCGTAGAGTACGAGCCATGAGGAGTAACGTGACACGACATCTGGTGGACACAAACGGAAATAGGTAGTACCTTCTATCGCTAACAGATGGCGCTAATAGCACGTACAGAATAATCTCGTTGGTTCGAGAAAGTTCTGGTGTCTTCCTCTCACTTCTAGATGGCAGTAATTGGAATATATAAGAAGGCTAGTGGCGCAACCACAAGTCAGTTCCTATGACACTGTTGTTAAATAAAATATTGCATACCTCCTTAAAACGTGTTTGTGCGTGTTTAAGTTTAAGACATCTTTATAACAGTATTTTGATTTGAATTGTTGCTTTTGTGTGTGAATTAGTAGCATGGAAAAGAAGCGAAAAATTGATAGTGAATGCAGAAAATTCAAAGATCAGTGGAACATTCAGTATTTCGTAATTGAGTCCAGTAACAAGGCGCTATGTTTGATTTGCAATGAAAGCATAGCCGTTCTCAAAGAATATATATATATATATATATATATATATATATATATATATATATATATATATATATATATATATATATATATATATATATATATATATATATATATATATATATATATATATATATATATATTTTTTTAAAGGAGTTGAAATGGCCATTAATAAAAAGAACATGAGTGGGAAACATAAAGGAGTGGTCGCTCTTGTGTCAAAGGCTGTGAAAATGACGGTGGTTCAAAACCATTAATCTTACATTGTATCATTCATCAACAGTCTTTGTGCGGAAAATGTTTGGATATGTCTGACGTTCTGAAACCAGTCATATCAACTGTTAATTTTATCAGATCTTTTGGGTGAATCACCGACAATCCCGACAATTTATTGAAGAGTTGAGAAACGACTTACCTTATCATACTGCCGTACGCTGGCTTAGTTGTGGGAAAGTCCTTCAGCGCTTTTTTGAACTTCGAGCAGTGATCGGAATTTTCTTGAATGAAAAGCATCGCCCTCTTACTGAATTACAAAACAACGCATGGCTGTGGAAGTTAGCATTCTATGTTGATTTGACAAAACAGGTGAACGAACTGAATTTGGGATTGCAAGGAGAAAACCAGCATCTTCCTGATTTATACACTAATATCAAATCATTCCGAAGAAATTGAGACTGTTTCAATCACAACTACGAAGTAAATGTTTTTCACATTTTAAAACATGTGAAATATTCAGACTGAGTTTCCTATCGATTTTGCAATCGAAACTTTGAGTGCTTTGAAGATAAATTTTGATACTCGTTTCTCGGACTTTGAAGCCATTGCGAATCAAATTAAGATTTTTCAGAATCCTTTTGATACGACATTGAAACCCTAGCCCCGGAACTTAAAAGGGGAAATGATTGATCTACAATGCAGGATATAATTAAGAACAAATATCAAAACTCATCTTTTTGGGGAATTTTTTAAGTCTTCCACGACACAATTTGATAATTTGCAAAATTTGCTGTGGTCTGTTTTCTTTTTTGGTATACTTATTTGTGCGAGAAAACCTTCTCCAAAATGAAGTACACAAAAAATTTTTAAAAATGAAATTAATGATGAGCATCTTAAATCTTTTTAATAATTGGTACAAGTAAAATTGCCCAAAAACACAAACTATTGTCGTAAAACCCAATTACATAAACTCATTAGTATTTCTTGTCATTAGTTTTTAAATTTGTGATTATTTAAAATGTATAAAATGTTATTGGATTCATTTCAATAATTTGTTAGTTATTATATACTGAAGTTAAATTTTCTGCATATTAAATGTCTTTACTCATTACAATTCTGTGTTTCTTTATCCAACTTATCACAAAAAAAAAAATAACCTAAAGAATGTTAGAGTGAGCGGAGTTAGCCCATGACCATATCAATGTAGATGTCATAAATAATTATTCAACATAAAATAAAATACTTCAGTAAACTAAATATAATTTGCTATAAAAATTATTTGTTCTCTGGAGTTTTAAGATGCTAGCCCTCCGCGGGCCGGACAAAATCTGTCCGGGGGCCCGGATGGGGCCCCCGGGGGAGTTTGGAGACCCCGGTCTAGGAAATTTCGTTGTTACATCCATGTGTGTAACAAACTAATGGAAATAAAATATGCCAAAATTACTTATATTTACGAGTCTTTGCAGTACACGCCTTGCGCGGGTTTCATTAAAATGGATACACTTAAAAATCGTGAGGTCATAAACGTCTTCGCTTTGGGATGGATTAACCCCTAAGGAAATACATCCAAAGTTGACAAAAGATTAAGAAAACTTTGCTGCTTTAATTTTAACCGTTAAAAAGTGGGCAAAAACTGCAACCACAACGGAAACTATCGAAGAGTTGCACAATATCGTGTTGGACGATAGGCGAGTAAAGGTGTGTGAGGAAGCTGAGGCCGTGGGCATATTGGAAGAAAGGGTGCGAGACATCTTGCACGAAGAATTAGAGATGCGAAAGCTCTGCGAGGTGGCTGCCGCATTTGCTAAATGCGGATCAAAAGTAAATGCGCAAACGACATTCGCAGCAATGTTTTGATCAAATCAAGAGTCATCCGACCGATTTTGTGCGGCGATTTGTCACCATGGATCAGACATGGGTCACACTACACACTAACACGCCGGGAAAAAGCGGTTATCAAAGCAAGGCCAGTGTGTTCTGGAATGATAAAGGAATTCTATTAATTTTTACTAAAATGCATAACAATGACAGCAAAAATTATCTAGTTCCTTGATCAGCTGGATGTCAAAATTCGCAAAAAGAGGCCTGACTTGAAAAAGAAAAAATCTTTCACCAGGACAACGCACCTGCTTAAAAAAGTGTGTTGGCAATGGAAAAACTGCGATATTTGAGGTACGATTTGCTCGGCCATCCCCCTTTTCTCTTGATTTGGCACCCTCAAACTTCCATTTCTTCCCAAACCTGAAGAAATTTGTTTCTGGAAGGCGCTTCGCGTCCAATAAAAATTAAGAGGGCCGTAGATGAATATTTTAACAGCCTTCCAGACTTTCACTTTCGAAAAGGAATACTGCTATTGGAAAAAAAGCTGGAGCAGTGTGTAATAGTCAAGGGAGATTATGTAAAAATAAAATATTTTTTTAACTGAAAATTTCAGTGTTTTATTGTCAGGCTGAGAACGTTTTACCTTGCCCTCGTACGTACAAAATCATAACCTTCGGCAAAAGCACAAAAGAACAAAGAATATTGGTTAAACATAAGAATTTAAAAAGAATCCTATTAATTTTAGGTACCTGTGTTCCAATGGGTTCATCGTCACCAGCTTCAAGTAATAAAATTTTCCATTCTGGGACTTCTGCTAATCGTCCGGAAACTGTTGATCCTCCAGTACCGGAACCAATAATGACGAAGTCATATTCCGAGTCTTTAAAAAATAAATATAGTAATTGTCTCGAAAGTTGCCTCCTCGATTTTGACCAAATTTGGTATACGGGGATTTTTTGGGGCGCTGGTTACGAATCTCAAAAAATATTTTTTCGGCAACGTTTCGTTTTCGAGATATTCATCATCAAATTTGAAAATAAACTAACTTCATTTTCACTATATTCCCCTTCTTTTGTATACATTTTTTTATTTTACATAAAGTGCCACAAAACTTTATAAACACCTTTGAAAATCTTGTATTTTTATTTATTTTACACCTTTTTTTCATTAAATTGCAAACTTTCAAGTTCAAAGGCAGCAGCCACATTTGTTGATAAAATCCCTAGTGTATACATGGTTGGGCCACGTTGCGGCGAGTGAAATTGGGAGGTTTGCAATAAAATGGAAAAAATGTGTAAAATAAATATAAAAACAAGTTTTAAAAGGTGTTTGTGAAATATTGTGTGCCAATTTAGTGTAAAAATTAAGATTTTGTGCAAAAAGAAGAAGGAATAGTTTAAATAAGGTTAGTTTGATTTTCAAATTTGATAATGAATATCTCAAAAACGAAAAGTTGCCAAAACATTATTTTTTCAGATTCGTAATTAGCGCCCCAAAAAACCCTCGTGTACCAAATATGGTCAAAATCGGAGAGGAAGCAACTTTTGAGACAATTACCAAAAATATATATCTGTCGATGTTTCTAAGCTGCTTAAAGCAGAAACTTGACTTTGAGAACCTATTTTTTTATTACTAATTTTTAAAAATGTCATGAAAAATTATTTATCAATATGTCATTAAATCAGAAAATTATTAGTTTTCAAAAAATTCGTGTACTTGCAAATATTTTCAGTAATGTTTCAAGATCTTGGAAAATAACAAGTAAAAAACTATAAAAAATAAAACACTTTTCTTAAGAAATTTAGACGTACATTTTTTTTAACTTAACAGTTAAACAATTTGATATTAATGACTAAAGACTACAAAAAATATTGTGGATTTTTAAAACTGACATTATTTTTACAGAAAGGTTTACAAAATATCTAACAGCTAATTAAGTCACTAAAAACTTGAAACAAGTTTTTTATTAAACTTTAAAACAATAAATATCAGTTAAAAATGAGCTTTTTCCTTCTCTGTCAAACATTGTTTATTGAGTTTTAAATAAACTGTAAAACTATTAATTTAAACAATCTATAGGTGTATTTGTCTTTTGCTTAGAAATAAAAGAAAAACATAGGTTTATTTATTCTATTTTATGCCAAATTCTAATATTTTTAAAACATTTCAAAAACATACATTTGTTATATACAAGGTGTTTTATTATAAAATGTTAATATTTAAGGTGATTCCTGCCTTTGATTTGGGAAAAATATAAGGTCGAATTGTCCTAAGTTTTAAACTATAGGATTTTAAATTTATAAAAAAAAATATTTTTATGCCAGCCTTGGTACGACCTTAGATATTTTGTAAAACATACTACGCATCTCCTATGCAATAAAGGCATTTTTTGCTACTTACCATAATTTTCGTCAGTGGCGTTCGTACAGAATTAGCACTGAATTATATTTAAAAAAAAAAATTTTACCACTTTTTTAAAAAAAAAAATTT
>JAHBCN010004859.1:17500-60288 GCA_019359885.1 Listronotus oregonensis | reverse complement strand
TTAAATTAGAGCTCAATGTAGAAAATTTTAAACCCCTATTTTAGAAACCAGCACCGATTCCCTATGCTTTTAAAAGAAAAGGTTCAAAAAGTGTTAGAAAGACTAGAGAAGGAAGGGGTGATTGAGAAAGTTTCGAATGCTAGTTTTGGGAACGCCTCTAGGTTCCTGTTGTTGCCTAATGGCGTTGATATTCGACTTGTGCTAATTATAAAGTTACAATTAACAAATTTTTTAAAAAGATGTTAACCATCCACTTCCTAGGATTGAGGATATTTTTGTAGCTTTGCAGGGTGGTCAGCTTTTTACAAGTTAGACTTTTTGAATGCTTATAATCAGTTAGTTCTAGATGATGAAACTTCTGAACTTTTAGCAGGGAGTACGCCCTATGGAATTTATAAGGTGAAGAGATTGCCATATGGAACAAAACCTGCATGTAGTATTTTTCAGTGTGTGGGGGAAAAAAGTTTTGTTAGGTTGAAAGGGCACTGTAAACTATTTAGATGACATTGTTGTAACTGGAAGGAATGAAGCTGAGCATTTAAATAATTTGGCTGAAATTCTGGATAGATTGAACAAGGCAGGATTTAGGCTAAATGCGAGAAAATGGGTTTTCTTTCAAGATAAACTTTCTTATTTAGGTCAAGCTGAGAAAAAATACAGTATGGTACATAAAGAAGCACTCTATCATGAAAAATACCGATACATTAAGTACTATTGAAAAGTTTCGTGAATGTTTCGCGCGTTTTGGTTTACCTAAGGTTGTGGTAACAGATAATGATCCATATTTTGTAAGTGGATGAGTTTTCAAAATTTTTAAGTTTTAATGTAGTAAAACATCAAACATCTCCTTCATACCATCCTTCAACTAATGGTATTGCTGAGAATGCTGTGAAAAATTTAAAAACAGTATATTAAAAGCATTTAAGGATGAAACTAATAGTGATGCTAGAAATTCAGTACACATCACTACTGGTATCAAACCAAGCAGTTTAGTTTTTAAACATAATATTAGAAATAGGTTAGATCTTCTTACCGAAAACAATGTAAATTCAGATAAAAAGGTAATGAATTATGATGGTAAGAGGAATAAAATTTTTAAAGAGGGGGATATAGTGTTATGTAGAGATTATCGAAATCCTAATAAGAAAAGTTGGGTGGAAGCTAAAATTGATGAAGTTTTAGGTGATAGAATTTATTTATGTAAAGTTTTAAAAGATGGGTGTATTTGGAAAAGGCACGCCAACCAAATATTGAGCAGTGACGTAAAACCAGTAAATAATGAGACAAGGTCAACTTTGGGTGATATGTCCGATAATATTATTAATCGTAATGATTGTACTATTTCAGATAAAATAATTGTTCCTTCTTTTCCCTCAAATGTACCAAATGATAATTGTAAAACTGATAGTGAGTTTAAGATTATTTCTACTGATGAAGTTAAAGACAATAGTGAAAGTGAAGTGTTAGTTAAAGAACAAGAGAATAAAAATGTAGTGCATAAGAATAAAGATGATAAGCTCATACAGTTAAATGTGAATGATAGACCTAAACGACAAATTAAAGTACCTGTACGTTTAAATTTATAGGTGGGGTAAACTGTTATATATTAGGTTAAGTACGGTACTGTGTTTGTAGAGTTGGTTGCCTATGTTAAGTTATAAATTAGAGCATTATTTCTAGGGTAGACAAAAAGGATAATATTGTAGGGTTCTCTCTCTCTAGTAATGACTGTTTTGGTAACAACATGCAAGATTTTAAAGAGATAAATAAAATCGAGTATTTTTAAAGTCATCTCGTGTAATTTTATTTCTCAGATATTACAATATATATATATTACATGGCCCCAAGAATTGAACCGTAGTAACTTAATCTTTGAGCAACGCCAAAATCAAACGAGTATCTATATCAATACGCATGCTCGTGGTCTTTAATTTTTGCGGAATTCGCAAAATCTTAAATTAAAGTCAATTTTCCCGCTTCTCACATTTCAAATATTACGAATCGCAAAAAAGTGACATTAACCTCTTGGACAACTGACATATTTTAAGTCGACCAATAAGAATCCGTCAATTTTCCGCCCCTAGATTTTAAATATTGCGAATCGCAAAAACTTAAGAGAGCTCCTACAATTGACACATTTGAAATCGACCAATCAGAACAAGTTTCGCAATTCGCAAATCGCATTTCGCAAGCATATGAACTACGCTTAAGTCGCTCGTTTTTCGGTAACGGAAATATAACATATTATTCAACGGGAAAACATACGTTGCTTTGCGGAAAAATGCACAATCTATGAAAAGATTCACCGATAGTAGCAGATAAGATTTACGCTAGAACATGTTTACACTTAGTCTTATGTAAAAAATAAAGGTGATGATAATTTTTTAAAATAGAAACTTGGTTGAAAATTCCTAAAATATTTTAAAGAAATATAAGGAAATTTTGAAGATAAATAAAAAACGCAAAAAATTATTAATGCTTTATTTTAAAGTGCAATATCCAAATGTATTAAACATTGGTATATAAATTTTCATTTAAAATACATTTAAAACACCGATGGGGTTTAAGACAAAAAATATTTTTTGTTTCCTCAAAGTTCTCTTCTACAAAATGCATAAAAATTGGGCCCATTTTATTATCTTCAAACCACAGACCACAAACACCAAACTTTATTAATTTAATTAATTTATTTAAAGATGAACTTAACAACACAGAACACTGGTTAATTACATGTAATTCAAATAATTAAAATATGACTTGAAAAATAAACACATAAGCAAACAAAGATTTGCAGGTTAGTGGGTTAGGATTACTTAAAAAGTTCAAAATGAAATGAAAAAATAAGTAAAGCAATGACAAGGATAAGTTTATGTACATTTTCATTGGATAGAAAGAGAACCAATCGTAGCAAGACCCTTGCTGGTCTTTCTATTTCTATACTCCGAAGTAGCCATTCGGAAATCCGATTATAGCCGAGAAAACTTAAGAAGTGGGGTTTGAAGAGATTTTCTATTATGGACAGAAAATTTCTTCTCTATGGTGTTACGGAGTTCGCTTGCAGATATGCATGCAATCGGTATCAATATTATAAAACACCCGAAAAGCGTGTTACACTGACATGACTAATTTGAGCGAAGATGTGATATCTATAGTAAAATACAGACCTGCAGTACTTTTAAAGATTTGTTTAAACAAAACAATTAGGGTAATAATGGTACAACCATACTTGCCAAAAAGATGACAATACTAATGGAAAGTCCAATACCAAGTATCATAATGGCCCCAAAAACTTTTCCATGTTTATCATTACGAAATGATCTTGAATAACATATGAAGTAAAATATTGGTGGTGATCTTTTTCTTCTTGAACAGTTTCTCTGGAAAACCAGTGACGCATAATGCCAGTTTCCTCTAATTGCAAAGTTTTCTTCTCTAGGAATTCAGTATAAGGAGAGTGTTCCCTTAAAACAAATCCAATAAAATAGTTTCCGAAACATTCTTTAAGCGCCCTAAAATATTTCAGTTTTTCTTTATCAATCGAAAATATGTCTGTGGCGTAAGTGGAGCCCATAGTTTTAGTGTAGATAGCGCTTTTTTCATCTATCATTTGGATTCTACTGCCGTATCGAAATAAATTTGCCATACTGTTAAAAAGCGATGAGTTCATATCTCTAAATTCATTAGAAAGTGTGTTGGATTTCTCATAGAAATGCAATTGATAGTCAACCATATTTTGGGAAGGTAGTTATACCGTGAGTTAGTCGAGGTGTTGTCAAAATACTGCTTAAGCCAGCATTATAATAGGTTGATAGTAAGAGACAGTGCACTAGCCAGACCATAATCAGCATTCTTATTGGCGAATTATGTAAAAATTTTGGCTCGATAACACCTCCCGAAGTGTACATTCTAAGCACAGAGAAAACTTCGATAATTTAGTGTAAGCACGTTCATTTCTTATCCGAAAAATATTTAAATGATACTCTGTAAAATATTTAAATATTATGGTAAATAATTTTATCATCAGAAATGAACAAAACCATGTTTTCATTTTGAATGGCTGAAAGAAAACGGTCTCGGGGGCAATGGCTTTGCTTTGTGTACCAAAATGTCGCACAGCATTGTATATATCTGTATGAAAAATCAACTTTGTGCTTTTCTTGTAGGCCCATATATTGGGAGCAACCAGCTAATTCAACTGTACCATTTTCAACCAAGCTTAGAACGTACCGCCACTGATTGTTTGTGTTGTTCTGAATGAATATATATTCAATTTGAAAATGCTTTTTGAAAATTTCCCGAATCATGTCAATTTCTAGACCTCCAGTTACGACGTCGTTTTTGATTTTTATAAATGGTGGACAATTAAATACCGCAAATGATAATTTGTGTCTTTGATTACTGTATGTCAACTTGTCTTTTACATTTCGTAAATTAAACATTGTTTCGTTGATAAAATAATGTTTTTGAGTCGAATTCCATTGAAAGAGTTCAGTTTTATTAGGAAAAGAAATTACTTTTACTTTAGAAATATTTCGATCTAAACCAGGTGGGCTGTAAATAAGTTGAAAAATATTTGTTCCTTTTAACACAAACGATAAGGTCGCAAGGTGTTGTGTGGTATTAACCAAAATTAATATCTTTGTGTCAAAAGGAAGGAAACGTTTATGCTTTATCCGAAAAAATAATTTTGTTATAAATTTCAGATCATTTGCATTTATAATATATCCTTGGCATATTTTAGGTAGATTAAAGTTTTGTGACATCTGTACTACAACCGATTTCCTTATATATTTAATTAAAATATCATTATCAAAATTGCCATGTTCAAATACATAACATATAATTTGTTCTTTAGGAAATATTGCCTCTGAAACTTGTTGAATCACTTGAAGACCATTCTGAGTTTTGCGTATTGTTAACTTTGCATGTATTGAAAGACAAAACAGAATAAAGAGAAACAAAATATGGGACGTTTTAGGTTCCATATTTTTAGAATACTTTGTTAGTTCTGGCGTTTTTTGCTTTTAAAATATTGGAAGTAAGGTAAATTAATAGGTAATATTTGATGATTTTGATATATGATACTTCTGAATTAAATATAAGAAAAAAAGAAATTAGTGACTTAGTTTCTGGCTTTTTGCTTCAAAATATGTCATTAATCAAGTATAATACTATTCTTATAATATTTCTGTGTAAAAACAAAGTGAATTATTAAAAAAATATTATTACCTTTAATCCAAAATTACATGTTTTTTGGGTACAAATACAGACAGGACTTATCGAAATGTGAAGAGGGTAAAAAACACTAATACAGGGTGTGTACTACCAAACGGCTCATATGTACAAATGAGGATATTTTCATTGTCATAAAAGATGCAATCAGTTGACTCGATGAGTTTAATCAGCATTATTTTAAATTATACAAAACATCTGCAATGTTTATGTTATCCTTTAAAACGTAAAAAATAACTTGTCCCCAAGAAAGGATGTAAGACTCTCCCTTCTAGCTATAGATCTATATCTCTTTTTTGTGTTGTTTGCAACGTAATGGAAAAATTAATTAATTCCCAAATCTTGAAGTATCGGGAAAAACACAAGATCTTACATGACAGGCAGTATGGATTTCGTCACAGAAGATCCACAGCTGATCTTCTTTCCTTTGTCTCACACAACTGGAACAAGTCCCTTAAATTTGTTGGTAAATCCCAGATCGTTGCTCTTGACAAATCCAAAACTTTCGATCAGGTCTGGCATGATGGGTTTCTTAACAAACTCCTTTTCTACGGTCTTCCACCTAAGCTTTGCTCTTGGCTCTTCAGTTTCCTTTCTAATCGACGTATATCAATTATTGTAGATGGTCATTCTTTCAGCTTCTACCAAATTAATGCTGGGGAGCACCAGAACTGGCACCCACTCTGTTTCTTCTACACATTAACGATCTTCTTTCTTCAAAAATCAATCCCATTCATAGTTTTGCTGACAATAGTACCCTCCACTCTAACATTCAATTTCTCAAGCCAGTCAATAAGCCTGATTTGGAAATCAAGCGTAGGTCAATGCGGATGTCTCTCTTACAAAACCTCAAACTTATCTTGGATTGGGGCGCCAAACATCTTGTTCAGTTAAATGCCTTCAACACACAGTCCTGTTCGCTTTCGCGAAAAAAGTCTGCCAGTACTCGTCCGTTACATATGAGCGGTCAAGTTATTCAGAACAATGAGTCGTTTAATCTTATCGATGCTACTTTTGAGAATAACCTCGACTGGCACAAACAACATGCATAGCCTCAGCAGCTTCAAAAAAGCTTGGATTTCTCTTTCGAGTCAGAAAGTATTTTTCTTCTTTCAATCTGTATACAGGGTGTCCCAAAAGTAATGGGACACAGAGCAACAGCAGATTCCGTGGTCGAAATAATGCAATTTACGTAAACTTGCCTTATACGAAAGTTGATATAGCTTGTCCAAGCTAACATTTTTAGGTTGGCAATGCGAATATCCCTACATATCAGTAAATTTTGTTTTTCAGATTTAAGTTGGCTGATATAAGAATTTTAGTCAGGACCGTACTGAGGGCAGGGAGTTTTAAAATTTTTATATCTTAAAAAAAATGTTGTTAGATTACAATAACTAAATTCATCAGTACTTTTTTCTTGCTGTTTATGTATTTGCGTGAATTGTGAAAGCTTGATGTTTGGCCATAATATTTTATTAAAAATTATCATTTTCGCCTATCTAGTGCAGATTAATAGTTATTTATTAAGTGTTTGTTATTTAGAAAAGTTTACACTATTTTACACTTTTTGTACACAGTTAGTCCTCAAATACACCTTCAATTAGAGCGCTTAGGTACGTAAAAAATATATAAAATAGTGTACACTATTTCTGAATATCAAACAGACCTGTTATGTTTTGTTATATTTGCAGGCAAATATAAATTTATGAAATATCCTGATAAAATATCTTACTATAAGGGATGGTTCGATATCCCTTATTATGCAAATTTACAATTTTTTAAAGATGCCTAAAGATAAGTAGATTTATTTCATCTGATATAACTTCATTAGCTGCTTCCTATATTAAATTATAAAATAAATAAAACAAAACAGTAATAAACCATTTATTTATTCAGAGTATCATTAACACAATAAGATGCTTATATTTTATAAAATAAATTTATCAAAAACGTTGGACGGTCGTGTTTAAGGCTTTAGAAGTGGCAGTGTCCACCAGGGGTTTTTATGAAAACGTACGTAATGACGAAAGAAAAATGTATGCAATCTGCACGCAGCAGATACTAGTCTGGACACTTTTAAGATAAGAGAGCAGACAAAGTGGTAGGTTTGACGTTTTAGCAGCTGGACTGTAAATGGATGCTTGTGAGTTAAAGCATTTTGGCAACTACTGTGGCCATTGATGTAATGTGTTTAAATGAAATAGTCATTTAATATTTAGTTTTTTATTAAAAACAGTAAGGTAGTTTAATAAAGAAAAGCTTAAAAGTAAAAAGAAGATAACTTGTACATGATTTTTATTACCATTTACCTTATTAATATACTAATAATGTGGGTCCCATAATGTCTTATTATTTTTAAATATATACCATTTCAATAGCATTGAATTCACAATGATATGGATGCAAGCGCAGCACTTGATGACCACCCTCCTGAACAAGAGCATCGACGACGTAAGATTTGGGAGACTTTGGTAGGCGCTGAATCAAGTACCACAAAATCTATTTTGTCGCCGATTTTGCAAAAGAAATATTTCGGTTTTTTAACCATTTAACCATATTTTCTTTCTTCCCGCCACTTTATGGCCAGTTTTCTAACAACCTACTATGGTAGCTGGCATTACCTAAAATGACTAATGAAGGCCTTTTGAAATTAGGTAGTAGATCATCTCTAACCCACTTCTCAAAATTTTCAGCTTTCATCTCGCCATGGTAATCTCCTGTTTTTGTTTTAGATTTAAAACTTCTACTGGCACCATCAACAAATCCGTTTTCTGAACCAGCATGTAGAATAATGTATCTAAGGAAAATATAAGTATTTCATTAGTTTTTTAATTAAATATACTTTAATGTTTCATAAGAATGCAGCAAGTGTGTTCTGTAGTCTAATGTTGTCTAAGAGCTACAGGTTTAATTATATGTCCTATGTATGAAAGATACCCTAACTGAGGTATCTACCGAATCTGTCATATATGTGTATTTTTCTCAGGATACCCCTTATGCTTAAAGTCTAAGTGTTCACATACTACGAGTGTCTAGAGTAAAGTCAGAAACCATTGGAATCATGCAGGGAAACATTTAAAAAACACAAAATTCTCACAGTAATATCTATTTACATCTTAAAATGTGCACTTTATGTTCATAAGAATAAGGAGGCATTTAAAAAGAACCTGCACAATCATAACTACAAAACCAGGAATGCGTCATCACTAGAAATCCCAAAACACAGAACGACCACCTTTGAAAAATCACCCCATTATTCTTGCATTAAAATCTACAATAGAATGCCGGATTACATTAAAGAATCAAGGACCCTAAACATATTTGGAAAAAGACTGAAAGAATTTTTATCCATGAACGTATTTTACAGTTTTCCGGAGTTTTTGGAAGTTAAGTCTTAGTATAGGTTTTAACTTGTTAGTTTTGTTATATTGATTGTATTGTTTGTGCGCTTTGTCTAGTCTCTTTTAATATTTGTCCTGTCTTTATTACATTTTAATCTATGTTAAGCTTATCATATTTTATTTTATTTTATTTTACTATTATGGTATATTATTTTTGACCTGTCTAATGCCATGTATATGATCTTTATAGACTAATAAATGATTGATTGATTGATGTAAATTACTGATAAGATTTCGTAGTCTCGAAACTCTCGAGATGAAGGTACGGAAAAAGTGGGAAATGTGAAGTGGACAATAAAGGGATGCATCTGAGTAGACTTTTAATTTGCTCTAATTGGGATATACAAAAGAGGGAATTATGACAGCTAATGCTTCGGAGCAGAACCTAAAATAATATTCCTTAAAGAGAAACAGGTCTTCTACAGCTTGTCGGTGTGCAAGAGAAAGCTTTTTTGTAAAACTGATAATTTATAAGGCAAAACAAAATTTTATTAGAGGATTGTAAAAGTGCTTTACCTTGTGATTTAAAAAAATGGGCCCTTTAATTTTTCCTTAAGTGTAGAAAAGTACATTTTTTTTCTGGCGTATAATTAGTCATTAGTATGTTTTACGTTTCCACTAAAATATACATCGTCATTCTGCCAAGACCTGCGAAAAGAGCTGTTCGAGAAGATCCAGGTTTCATCGAGAAACACCCAAAGATTTTTATTTTCTCCTAAATCTTCATTTTTCATAAAACCTTTTGAAAATTTTCTTCTTATGCGTTGCACATTTGGTTTTTTCATTAAGCCTAAGTTACTTATAAATATCCTAAAAAATACATTCATAAATATATTTAAATCTTAAAATATTTGGCACATCTGAGGATGTATTTTTAGATTATGATACTCTTAAAACGAGTTATTTTACCTTTTGCAAGATCACTATTCTGATAGCATCATTTTTCAAAAAATATTTATTAGGTTATATTTTCTTACCTCCGACTCGTCACAGCTCTGAAGTGGGTTTCGAAGCTTTTCCAAATTGGAAATACAGTAATCATTGTGATTTATACACTAAAAAATATCTATTCTAGTGGTTTTTTCTTAAAACCAATAAAAATAAAAACAGTCCAAAATAAAACAAATTATTAAATAAATATAAAAAATGTCAAATAGTCCACACAAAAAAAATTAAAAACACTGCAGAGTAATCTCTAATCTCACTAATTACTTTAAAACACGAAATTACACACCCAAACACAAAAAAAATATAATACAAAAATTGAAATGCCGTTAATCCATTACTGGGTGATTTAACGCCAATCAGCTGATTTTGATGTTGAGTCTAGTAATTTTTGTTTTTCAACATTTAAGCCAACACAAAAATGTTAGCTTGGACAAACTATAATAACAAAGATACAGGGTGTTAAACTTTTAATTTTGCTTTCGTTTTTTCGTGATAATTCTTTAACTAAATGACATAGCAGTACAAAATTTGGGATCTGGGAGTTTTCTGAAGCGAGAAATTTAAATTTGTCCATGCTTTTGATGTTGCTAATAACTTTTTGATTGATAAAGACAACGACGTCTGCCCTCACGTGTCTAACCGTTCGGGTAGCCATATTTAATTATATTCTCTCCCCGTCCCACGTCGCGTCACATCATATCGCTCTCCGCGATCCGTAACGCGTTGTTAATATTTTAAAATGTAAATGGCGTTTGTAAATAGGTTAGTATATAATAAGTTTTAGAAACAATCTCCAAAACTACCAATTTATTTTTGTAAAAAATTAACAAATAATACAGTGGTTACATTGTCACATTGTCACAAGTCCAGAAAGGACAAATTTCTTATACAAACTTTCGTACCCCCTTTTAACGCCTTAGGGAAAGAAGTTCCAAAAATACTATGTACTACTTTCTATTTTTCTGGCCTAATTACCAACTCCCATATTTACAACTTTAAAAAGTATGATTGTTCTATACAAAATTTCATCCTCATTTTAACACCCAAGGGATGTAATTCAAAAAGTGTAAAAACAGATATTTTTAAATAGTAATCAATTGCTTATATCCGAAATTTTAACTTCTATGCCCAGGAATAACAAAGTTCCATACCAACTTTCACCCCTCATTTTACTCCTTAAGGGAGGAGTTTTCTAAAATTGTTTTTAGCTGAACTTATACTTATAATCTACCTGCGTGCTAATTTTTTTATAGGTTGAGTAGTTTTTGAGATTTCGTAATTAGTCAGTGCATGAATGGATGTGACCAATGAGCTGACATCATAGATAGAGAAAGCATTTCATTCATAAACGCAATCGAGAGCTTCGCCCAACATGGTTTGTGTTTATTATTGGCGATAGAATGATACAAGCATAGTTTGTACTTACTTGTGAAATGATAATCCAGGAATCATATCCGCCTCTTTACACACCTGGCACTGCCTTACCAATTTAATTTATTAAAAGTACTTACACAAAAATAAAATTTAAACAATTGTCACAAAAATAACCCAAAAAACAACAAGAAACATTCATACTAAAACGCCAAATTGAACGTGTCATCTGTCGAGAGAAGCCGAAGGTGGTCGAAGTACAACGACCATTAGTCGTTGGGAATACCCTTTACGAAAAATGCACTGTTGTCACGTTGTCCCCTTTTCTGTAGCTGTCCAAAAACAAAATAGTATTTTCACATCATTACTTTTCTGTATAATACTTTAAGTAATAAATAGAACAAATATTATTCGCAGAATACAATAGTACAGCTTAATTTGATGTTACTTTAAGAATAAATTAAGCAAAATTTAATCATAATATACTATCAAGTAAAAGAAACAAAAAGATACTTGGCAGTCACGCTTTACGACAAAATAGTATCTGTAGTAACCATTTTCCCGGGTTTTGGTGAATTTTATTGTTGAGTACAGAGGTTTCATTCATCGGTAGGCAAAACCTTAGAATGTGCGTTTATGATGACACGCTAATGCCAAATCGATGCTTTCTCCATTTAATCTAACAGCTCATTGGATGTGACCTTTCGCTTTTATATTTTAGTCCAAGAAAATAGGTCCGTGATATACGAATTTTAGGTTAATACTTGAATTTTTGATAGAAGTTTCTTTAAAAAATCTAAAAAGGAACTGTAATTTTTTTTTTAATTCAGGGGTGAAAAAAAAATTAAAAAGTGTTTTTTTTTTTTTTTGAAATTCTGAGGAAACGGTAAGTCCTAAAAAAAATCTTTAATAAAAGTTGTAGAACGTAAAATTCTACATAAAAATAATTATATAACTTGAATTCCTAAAATTAAAATTAACTGAGATATGGTAGTAGGGATGATAACAGCAACTTTAAAAAATCATAAGTTATTGGAAAATTAAAAAACTCATAGTTTTTTAAAAATTATTTATATAATTAACAACTTTAATTCTAGAGATTCTTTTTTCTCTAGAATTAAAGTTGTAAACTATATAAAGAATTAAAAAAAAAGTATGAGTTTTTTAATTTTCCAATAATTTATGATTTTTAAAGTTGCTGTTATCATCCCCTAGCTTCTAGCTACCATATCTCAGTTAATTTTTATTAGGAATTCAAGTTATATAATCATTTTTATGTAGAATTTTTAATTTTTTTTCACCTCTTCCCGGGAGGAAATTTAAAAAAAAATACAGTTGGTTTTTAGATTCTTCAAAGTAACTTATATCAAAAATTCAAGTTTTAACCTTAAATTCGTATTTTACGACCTATTTTCTTGGACTAATTTATAGATTTTAAATTCCAATTTTATACAAATCGAAAACTTCCATAGTTTCTAAGAAAATTTAATTTTAGTAGCACATAAATTGGAAAACTTGTGATAAATATTTTGTAACTTTTTTATTATTTACTTTTATTTACAATAGTACAAAATCTTTTCAAAAATATCAAAACTGTCATGCAGTATCCTTGAGATTTGTTCCTAAATATTTTTCCTTAATAAACTGTGCTCCTCTTTCAGCCACCATGACAATGGAAGCCTGGGGATTTGCTGATGGTAACGTAGGAAAAACTGAGGCATCCATAATTCTTATATTTTCAATCCCATATAACTGTAGCTTTTGGTTTACACATGCTTCTGGATTGGACTCGATTCCCATCTTACACGAGCTTCCCTGATGATTTTCGTGGCCGGTTTTATATTTTACCGCACAGTTCCAGTATTCATCCGAATCCCATCTATTGAAATAATAAAAGCAAATTTACAAAAATCACTACTTTAAAAAATAATGAAATAAGAGGGTCACGAAAAAATATTTCATAATCTATAGGGTGTGGTAAAAAGGCCAAATTTCAGAAGGTGATTCTTCATTAAAAAATATAATAAACGGTCCGAAAATGTATAGTTCCTAAGATACAGGGTGTTAAACTTTTTTATAAAAATAATTTTTAGGTTCCTAATTTAGGTCAAATTAAATTAAGATGATTAAATCCAATGGCGTCTCTCTCTGAAGCCTTTATTTTTAAAGATAGAAAAGAATATTTTTTATAAAAATTGTAGTTTTTTTGGGTGAACCATTTTTGAGATATTTTAGCTAAACTATAAATAAATTGCAAAAAATTTGCATATTAGTACTAAGAAAGCCATGGAAACAATAAAAATGTTATGTTTCTGAATTTGATGAGGATTTTCTCTGGATCAATAATTTTTATTCTTGCGATTAAACATGGCTTCTATAGTGAAGAAAGACTTGTTGGTGAATAGAACTTTATTTAAAAACTCTAGATCTGCTGCATAAATCAAAAAATGCGATTGGCAATTACTCCTTTAACGTCCGGGGTCCGGCTAATACCTCTAAAAATGCCGGCAGCGTTCAGCCCACATCCTCACATGCAGAATTAAAATTTACCACAATCCCCATTAGTAATTTAAAAAATCCCTAATCATTCTCTACAACAGCGCGAAATTTAAATCAAACTTTATTTTAAAACTACGAAAAATAATAATACTCATTAGAGAAATAAAATAAAGGTGTTAATACACATTAATCCAACTCTCATACCGGTCTGAAATTTTTAGACGATCGTTCTAGAGCCATAAAGAAGCCACATAAAAATATTTGGACCGTTACTACTTTTGAAACCACCCCTTCTCAGCACTTAAGTATCCGCGGGCTAAAGAAAATTCAAAATGAATCTATCCAACTCTGATATCCTTCTAAAATTTTTAGACGGTCATCCTAGAGTTATAAAGAAGATATATAAAAATAATTGGACCGGTACTACCCTTAGAGCGTAGACATCGTCCCAGAGGCATTAAGAAGCCATATAAAAATAGTTGGACCGTATTAGAAACATTCTTCAAATACCTCCGCGGGCTGAAAAAAATTCAAAATGAATCGATCCAACTCTCATACCCACGTGAAATTTTTAGACGATCGTCCTAGAGTCATAAAGAAGCCATATAAAAATAATTGGATCGGTACTACCCTTGGAACGTAGACGATCGTCCCAGAGGCATTAAGAAGCCATATAAAAATAGTTGGACCGTACTACCCTTAGAACCATTCTTCAAATACTTCCGCGGGCTGAAAAAAAATTAAAATGAATCGATCCAACTCTCATACCCATGTGAAATTTTTAGACGATCGTCCTAGAGTCATAAAGAAGCCATATAAAAATAATTGGACCGGTACTACCCTTGGAACGTAGACGATCGTCCCAGAGGCATTAAGAAGCCATATAAAAATAGTTGGACCGTACTACCCTTAGAACCATTCTTCAAATACCTCCGCGGGCTGAAAAAAATTCAAAATAAATCGATCCAACTCTCATACCCACGTGAAATTTTTAGACGATCGTCCTAGAGTCATAAAGAAGCCATATAAAAATAATTGGACCGGTACTACCCTTGGAACGTAGACGATCGTCCCAGAGGCATTAAGAAGCCATATAAAAATAGTTGGACCGTACTACCCTTAGAACCATTCTTCAAATACCTCCGCGGGCTGAAAAAAATTCAAAATAAATCGATCCAACTCTCATACCCATGTGAAATTTTTAGACGATCGTCCTAGAGTCATAAAGAAGCCATATAAAAATAATTGGACCGGTACTACCCTTAGAGCGTAGACGATCGTCCCAGAGGCATTAAGAAGCCATATAAAAATAGTTGAACCGTACTACCCTTAGAACCATTCTTCAAATACCTCCGCGGGCTGAAAAAATTCAAAATGAATCGATCCAACTCTCATACCCATGTGAAATTTTTAGACGATCGTCCTAGAGTCATAAAGAAGCCATATAAAAATAATTGGACCGGTACTACTCTTAGAGCGTAGACGATCGTCCCAGAGGCATTAAGAAGCCATATAAAAATAGTTGGACCGTACTACCCTTAGAACCATTCTTCAAATATGGGGCTGAAAAAAATTCAAAATGAATCGATCCAACTCTCTACCCATGTGAAATTTTTAGACGATCGTCCTAGATAAAAAAGCCATAAAAAATAATTGGACCGGTACTACCCTTAGAGCGTAGACGATCGTCCCAGAGGCATTAAGAAGCCATATAAAAATAGTTGGACCGTACTACCCTTAGAACCATTCTTCAAATACCTCCGCGGGCTGAAAAAAATTCAAAATGAATCGATCCAACTCTCATACCCATGTGAAATTTTTAGACGATCGTCCTAGAGTCATAAAGAAGCCATATAAAAATAATTGGACCGGTACTACCCTTAGAGCGTAGACGATCGTCCCAGAGGCATTAAGAAGCCATATAAAAATAGTTGGACCGTACTACCCTTAGAACCATTCTTCCCCCGCGGAAAAAATTCAAATTAATCGATTCAACCTCATACCCATGTGAAATTTTCAGACGATCGTCCTAGAGTCATAAAGGCCATATAAAAATAATTGGACCGGTACTACCCTTAGGCGAGACGATCGTCCCAGAGGCATTAAGAAGCCAAAAAAATAGTTGGACCGTATACCCTTAAACCATTCTTCAAATACCTCCGCGGGCTGAAAAAAATTCAAATTAATCGATTCAACTCTCATACCCATGTGAAATTTTTCAGAGATCGTCCAGAGTCATAAAGAAGCCATATAAAAATAATTGGACCGGTACTACCCTTAGAGCGTAGACGATCGTCCCAGAGGCATTAAGACCATATAAAAATAGTTGGACCGTACTACCCTTAGAACCATCCCTTGTCAACACTCAAATACCTCCACGGGTTAAAAGAAAACTCAAAATGAATCGATTCAACTCTCATACAGAGACATACTGTAAACGAATTTTGATATATGATATGGATAAAATTACTCACCTAAATTGTTTATCACATGGTCCATAAGTGGTATTTTCCAGACGAAGTCCGTATTTTCTCATAGTTGGGGCCTTAATAAGTTTCTGTGCAATTCTGATACCCGCAAGTAGCCCATTGACGTCTTGTTCTTGCGTAAGATAGTTTGCTACTATTTTTGGTGGTGCAAACGGATCGTTTGAATGAAGACCTATATATCTACAATTATTAATTTAAAAAATCTGTATTTCTAAAATACGAGGTAATTATGTACCTATAAAGCCAAATTTAAGGGGATGATTCCTTGTTCTGGGAAATTAAAAATAGTAATTTATACTGTTAAGCTGTCTACATATGTTTTTGAATATTATTTTGTAGTTTATGTACTGCAGTTTGTATTCAATTATGTACTTGAACTATTGTAACTTATACACTTGGTACAATTTTTGATAAGATTCACTTAGGAGAAAATATTTTAAATAGTATGTGTTTATAAAGGGTGACCGAGAAAATGGGGAAAATATCCCATACATAAAAAAAATACCACCAGTTTATACAAACTTTTTTCGTATAGGTCTCCTCTTCGGAAGAGCTTCAATGGAATTAAGCTTTTTAGTAAGTAGGAAAAGACTTCGGATAACGGTAGGGTTGTAACAGGGCACGATAGCCTAACAGGACACCCCAACAAATAGGCTCATACTTTGGGGACCCAAGTTGCAGATTGTGGACAGGGGAAAAAAGCCTACCATATCCGTGGAATGTGAAGCATTGAATCACAAAAGACAGGCATTTTTGGGCAACCAAAAATGAGCCCACAAGAATATATCAACCAACCAGTCTCGGGGTTATACAGACTTGTGGAAGGAACAAGACTAATGGGAGGATTGGTATAAAGGATAATGGGAATTAGGGACAAAAAGCCCAAGAAGGTGCGCTGCCTTCGGTAGTGAATCAAGACGGCCAGGAAGAAGAAGAAGAAAGAAGAAGAAGCTTTTTAGAAATAATTATTGAACCACCAAGTATATTCCAATTTTATTTTAATAATATATAATACCAAGTAAGATTCTTTAAATGACTATCATAAAAATGTTATAAATAACTCAGAGTTGCAAGGACGGACTAGCTGTGACATCTATGACCCCCTTTTTTATGCCTTGTATTGAGAATAACTTTGGACAACGTTATTTACAAACCTTAACTATTGACTAAAAATTAGGTACTTATTAAATTATGTATTTGGTATATTTCGATAAAAGATACATATTTGTTCCTATTAAATGTTGCTCACGGGTGTATTAAGGTGTTCGCCCATTAGAGAGACGCGGCGGGCGCATGGATGCGACGCGTCACCCATGTAAAAGTATCCCTGATGTTTACGCCGCGCCGGTCGCGTCTCCTGATGGGCAGCTTCAATTTGATTACATGTAAAGTATGCCTGATGATTTAACGCGTCGCCCCGGCCGCTCTAGTGGGGGAACCCTTAGACTTTACGGCGACCAAAAAATGCAAGCTTTTTAGAGCAATGAGAAATTCCCCACAAACCTTGAAATTTTTTGCATTTTTCGTCACCCAAAACCCATGTTGAACCCTTTTACGGAGTTTTTAACTTTCTATTGAAACTATTATGTTGGTAACAGAGGAAAATTCCTCTTTGGCGTGGTTTGTAATAAATGTTGTCCACAAGTTCTTATCAATACAGGGCGTAAAAAAGGGGTCATAAATGTCTCTGCTGTTAATAATTCACAACACTTGCTTTGATAGTAATTTCAAGGGTCTTACTTGGTATTGCATCTTATTAAAATAAAATTGTAACATACCGGGTGGTTCAATAATAATGTGTAAAAAACTTAATTTCATTGGAGCTTTTTGGAAGCCGAGGAGAAATACGAAACAAATTTATATGAACTTGCAGTATTCTTTTTACGTGTTTTTTTCATATCGCCGGGCACCCTGTATATGTATTATTTTTTAGTGCATTTTTTAATTAGGTGCGTTCTAAGATATTAGTCAGTTTCATACTGTGCTTATGTTTCATATTTACCCTTTGCTTGTCGTTCGCAAATTAACGGGATAAATAAATAATTTCTTTAATGTTCTTGGTTTTTTTCTATCGTTGGGCGCACCGACTATTCCTCTTGAGGCACATTGTGCGTTAAATCCGAAAAAGTAAAACTGAATATCTGGATCATCAGGGGTGGAATATTGCGAATTTATTCTTGCAGTGACCTGAAACAAATTAATTCTTTGAAATATTTTTAACTATGGAAGAGAACAAGATTATTTTTTTATACAGGGCCATCCAACAAAGACTGAAACGAGCCATATTTGTGGCTTTTTTCGTGTTTAAAAAAATGTAAAATAGTCATGTCATGTAATTTTTTCCGTAGAATTTAAAAAAATACTTTATTAAATAATTCAAATTAAAAGAAAAAAGCTACGACATTATTATTTCCTTCTTGGGACATCTTATTTGTTGGTTCGTTTTTAAAAGCGTCTCATTTTTCTGATTTGTTTCAATTTTGAGTATGTATTCATTTTTTGCAACCACAAAATTAATTTATTGAAGTTTTTTATCTTAATATCTCTTAAGTTAATAAAATTTATTACACTAGCCTACGTGGACTAAACTTATTTTGAGTTTATGCACATGCATTAAAAAAATGGTGTATCATTTTTTAAAATATTACCTAAATCGGCAATGAGCAGTCAAGTGTAAGATACCTACTTGAGCAAGGACCTATTTAAAATACGCACGAGATCGGCGTTTCATCGATTAGCCATTAGGAGTTTTCCAGTAAATTTAAAATTTGTACTTTATGATGATGGAATTTGAATCTAATTAAAATGGCAAATTAAAAGCTCCAGTATATCTATTGGTTGGTAAAAACCACACTGAAATATCTTAAGGTATAAGGACGCTATGAGACCTTAAAGTTGGGCTGGAGACACCAATCAGCGGTTGGGAAGGTAATCTAGATTCACCACTCGGTGGAATTTTTTCTAAAGTAGAATAGCAGCCACCAAAATCTTTGAAATTTTAAGTTGTAAAACCGAGGAAGCCAACACAAAATCACAGTCTTGTGTGAAATCTAAGGACACAAGGTAGGCAACAGTACCTGGTGTTTAAATATTGGTGTTAACGTGTTAATACCATTTACATTTATTTGGATCTTTTTTTTCTTTTTTTTACGATACCTGAGTTCCAGTGGAGCTCATTGGCCCTGATCTCTTTTTTAACGTACTGGTGTAGTGATTTCCAGTTCAGAGATTTACATCCGAAAGTTTAAAGTTGTCTTAAGTGAACGCTACATGATTTTGAGTCCTTTACCAACACCTGGCAAATCATGAACCTGATGAAAAAATAGCATTACTTTAAAAAAATCCGTATAAAAAATAAATAACATTTAATTAAAAAAAAAGTACACATTTCATTGTTACGGACTTAAACATATTTTTTATTTATAGAAATGGAGGGTTAAATTATTAAATTTATTTAAATAAATTACGTTAGTTCTTCCCCCATTTTACGGCCATTCTGGGCTAAGGGCGCTGATCATTCCTTTTGCACTTTTCTTGCATCCTGTAGTAAAAGAATTCTTCCAGCTACTTCCAGATTTTTCGATTTAAACAGAATTAGATTTAGATATTTAGATTAAAATGTAATTATGTATAGATAATTGTTATAAATTATTATACGTTGATTTTTACCATAGAAACGTTTTAAACGAAACGTTTCTATTAAATCTTAATTCCATTTTACACCTAATAAAAAAGTGTAAAATGGGGATCCGTATTTTTATACGGGGTGTTACGAAACAATAATATAATAGGTTTATATACAAACCTGCTTAATTCCAACTCTTTCCAAGATGCTCTTCTCGCCGATTCCCGATAGCAATAGAATCTGAGGCGTTTGAACGCTCCAGCACAAACAATAATTCCTTGTTAACCTTGACAAACGATTTTTGTACACAAACTCTACAGCAGAATATTTGTTCTTCCGTTTTGAGTAGGATGATTCTTGTAGCTGTGGAATTAAGCATAACATGGAATTTGGTTGTTTCGGGAGGGCGAACAAAAGCTTTGGCTAAACTTAATCTTTCACCATCTCTAGAAAAATATTAACATCTTTTATTAATAACTATAGAGGACATTTTAGAATTATAGACAATAAGCGGACATGTTTAGTAAAAAATTGCAGAAAAACACTTAATTCTGTAAATGTTTTGTGATAAAGTTAGCAATAAAAGTCATCCAAGAAGACTTAGCAGAGCCTTATTTGTAGGTTTCCTTATATTTTAAAAATTGAATATATCTGGTAATTTTTCCTTAGAATCTTGAAAAACACTTAATATAATAATTTTAATAGAAACGAAAAAAAAATTCTTTATTTATTTTAATTTAAATGAAAGTCATAGAATAATATATTAACATAATGATCAAAATGTGCCTAAAAATATTGCTCGAATTCCTTGAAAAACCCACAAATTGTAAAAGCAAGTAAAACGTCATCTGTCAACTTCATGTAACCTTGCTCCAGAGCAGGGTTACCCACGGTTTAAACCTTGACCTAAATTGACAGAAATTGTCGTAGTTAAAACCAGTCTTCGCGGAAAGTTTTTGGAAAAAGCGCCGTTGTAATCAATTGGTACCGGATTATTTCGTGTTAAACTATTTAATAAACAATCCAAGAAATTTGATTGAAAACCTGCCAAAATATCCGCTAGGCCCAAGAAGGAAACAACTGTTAAGGTAGCATCCAATAAACTTTGAAACAGTTAAAATAACCTTTCGAATCTGGAAAGAGATTCAGTCTGTTCACTTTGAAAAATTATTCTTTTTCTGGGCTCGCGAATCCCAAGAAAGGTTTAAGAACAGCGACTCCTACCTGGTTTGATTTTATTAATAATACGATTTGTTATCGGACACGACGCCGATTTTGATAATTTTTTGCATACGGGTTTTTTTTGGGCGCTGATTACGAATCTAGGATCAGTGTTTTCCGGCAACCTTTGGTTTTTGAGTCCTTAGACTGACCTAACAATTCTTTTCTTGACTGATTACCATCAATGAGAACGTACACTTACATATTAAAGAAATACACCAAAATTTACAATTTCTTTTTACTTATTTTTAGTATATATATGGTTTCTTAATTCATATTCTTCATAAAAAGTAAGTGTCAAAAAGAAGAAACTGGATTCATTTGAGGTCTTTTTTATTGACTATTTCGCTAGAGTGTATTACACCGGCAAAAAATCGGTATCCAACTGAAAATATTGCTACCTGGACAAAACCAACAACATGGTATTTTAGCGACAATTTTTTGACATTATCAAACTGATATTTTTCATTCATAATTTTTGAATTATCGGCAAAAAATGAGTTCAGTGATTCATTTACTGAGATCAAAAAAACAATTCATAACACGATCCCTTATAACACGGCGAAATCGAAAAATCTGCTTGGGAATAATTTTCCCAATTTCTTGAGGAAAGAAATTACAATTTGGAAAAGATTTCGTCAGAAGATTTGACGAAAATTTAGAAGATTATGGGTAATTGTCTAAAAAGGGCCAACTCCGATTTTGACCAAATTTGGCATCGGGGATTTTTGGGACCTGATCACGAATCTGAAAAAATATTTGGCGGAAACGTTTCGTTTTCGAGATATCCATCATCAAACTTGAAATAAACTAACCTCATTTCCTATATTCTCCCTTCTTTTGTACACAATTTTGATTTTTACACTAAAGGGAAAAAAACACCTTTTAAAAAGTTTTTTTTTTTTTTATTTTACACCTTTTCTTTATTAAATTCCCAATATCACTCTCAAACGAGGCGGATGTTGTATATATTGTATAACTGGTTGCACGTTTGAAAGTGAAACAATTAAATGAAAAATAGGTATAAAATAAATATAAAAAAAGTTTTTAAAAGGTGTTTATTAACTATTGTGTTCCAATTTAGTGTAAAAATCAAGAATTCCCCCACAAAAAGGGAGGAATAGGGAATGAGGGTTTAATTTTCAACTTTGATGATGGATATCTCGAAAACGAAACGTTTCCCCAAAAAAGGTTCAGATTCGTGATCAGCGCCCCAAAAAACCCCGTATACCAAAATTGGTCAAAAATTTCGGACCAGACAATTACCGATTATGGGGATAAAATGAAGAAAAGAAATGGAGGGGACTACAAAAGTCTAGTATAAAAATCCTTGTGGAATACGGGGGCACAGATGGTGCAAGAAAATTTTTTTAAAGAATTTGGCAAAAAGGAATCCATTTCGGGACATAATATTTAAATCAGCTCGATTGGCAGATATGCAAAGCGTCGGAAAATTCAGGCAAGGCCGAAAAAAGGAAAGGGAGTTCAAAAGATTTACCCCCCACAGATCTTTTGGAAATGGTCAAATGTTACGACGAGGACAATCCAGACGGTTTAAAAAAAATATTTTTCCACATTTTTCCCTTTTTTGAATTTCCCCCTGGCGGGCAACGAAGCCGTTAATTGTAAAATTTAGTTTTTTAAAAAAAAACTGGACCAAAAAGGGTGGAAAATAAATAATTGTTTTTTTTTATTTTGTTTGTTAAAAAAGTTTTTTTTTTTAGGCAACTTCTCTGGAAGGATTGAGTATAATCCCATATTTTCAAAACCCCTTCCTAAGGGGGCCCCCTAAAAGTTTCACAAATAGTAAATGGCTAGTAAGAAAGGGGCCAATAAAACCCCCCGTGTCCAGTCATTTTTATATTTGAAATTAATGGAAAAAGAGCAACAAACCCCTCACTTGACCAAAGGGGAATTTTTTTTACTATACCCCCAACGGGAAAAAAAGAAGTATGGTACAAAAAAATGCCTTTGGGCTTAAATACCTTACCCCAAAGGGGGGCAAAAAAATTTTCTAAAAAAAATTGGTTAGATACAAAAAAAAAAACCCCAACATTCCCATCGATCTTCTCAAATTTCTACTTTAAAAAAAAAGGAGTTGGGATCAAAAGTTTTTGTTTTACAGGACTTTTTTGTACCAACTCTTTAAAACCATATCTTTAGCTGAATCCAGAGCACCACCAAAAAATTTAATTAAATTTTGGGGCAAAATAAAAAAAAAGAAGCTTCGGCCTCTACAGTACCAGGTCCAGGTACAAACTCAATCTGCTGGGGTTTTTAAAAAAACAGCGCTCAAACTAATAATTATTAAAATTTTACGGTTTTTTATAAATAATTGGGGAATTTTTTTGTTTACTTGTTTTGATGGAATTTTTTTTTTTTAATAAAATAATTCTGTGTTTTTTTTTTCAAAATCTCCTTTACGTGAAATAGTCTTGACGAATACCACAAAAAAAAAATATGTAGGCAAAATTTTCTCGGTTTTTTCCCCAAGTTTGTTTTTTGGAAATTTTTTTTTATAAATTTTTTGATAAAACCCCCAGCCTAACGGCTCGTTTTTTTTTCAAAAAGTCATTCGGAAATTCCCAAGCAACAAACTTTCATTCATCCCTTTTAAATTTTTTTTGGAAAAAAATTTTTCTCTTGTGATATTATATAAAAAAAATAAGCAATACATTATTTTTAAAATTTATATTTTTTTTAATTGGGGAAATGTCCAGTCATTTATGTTCCCATTTGGTGGTAGTCTTTTTTAAAAGTTTTTTTTTAAAACAACCAGAAGTTGTGGGAAAAAAAAGATTTTAGTTGTAATCATAGATCAGCGCCCTAAAAAGCCCCGTATGCATAAAACCTTAAAAAAAAATTTCATGTCCAAAAATAGAATTTTTTTTAAATTTTTGTGATCTACCTTGTATTCTTTTGGGGGCAACTGCAAATCCATTAAAAATATCTCCACTTAGATCATTGCTTATTTAAAAACCCAATTTCTCTTCCAGCTAAAAAGTAAGTCCCAAGCAAGTGGTGGCTGATTTCAAAACTTCCTATTGTCAGAGGTCCATTTTCTCCGTGGTTTTTGGCATCAACTGGTTCCCCAAAGTCTCATTATTTTTCAACCGATTTTAAAAAAAGATAATATCTACAACATTTTTTTATCGTATGTTTTTTTCAAAAAAATTATTTTTTAAGCTTTATTGTATTATTAGGGGGGAGCTTAAGTTTAGGTACTTAATGTTGAGTTTTAATTTTTTAAAATAACTTTTTTTTGGGGAACGTCAGTTATAAAGTCTACCCACTAATCACAAATAATTGCCCCTCTAAACGCCAACATTACTCGAATCATTGGTGAAATAAAATTTTTTTGCAAAACTTGGGGCTTTGAATTGAAAGACCTTTTTGGGGGGGGGGGGTGGTCATTTAAAAAAAAAATTTTTTTAAATAAAATTATACAATATACATTAAAATGAAACTAAAACAATTGCATTTTTTTTTTTTGGGACGTCTACGAAGGTTTGGTTTTAATACTAACATACCGTGGGGGGCTGAAGTGTGGTAATAGGGAGTTTTTTTTCCCCCGGGAAATTCATATTAAAAAGAAATGATACACTTAATTAGTTTGACTTTTTTTAAAAATATCGGGGGTTTTTGAGGTAGGGGTAACCGTTGAAAAAGGAAAAATTTGCGGGAGGATTGAGAGTAGAATTTGCAGCCCCAAATGTTTGGCAAATAGTTCGGCCCCTTTTTTTTTGAGGTAGAAACAATTTCATCTTTTAAAAAATTTGGGGGGGAAAAAAAATTTTTGCAAAAGTTTTGATAATGTTTTTGGCAAAGGACCCCAAGAAAAATTTCTGCTATTCGAGCAAGAGACACCCCTTTTCTTTTATCCGATTGTTAAAATAGTCTTTGGCTTCTGAAATAGTTAGATTATAATGATTTCTTGCTTGAATCCCCCCCTGCCGGTTTTCGAAACTAGGTTTTTTAAGAAACTTTTTTGGGCTTGGTTTTTAAAAGGGGCTGGCTTTGTCACAAGGTTTAGAAAACCATGGTTTGTAATTTGGAGGTTTTAATTTTTTTTGGGATGAAGAACATAGGTCTCAATGCCATTAAAATTTTTTCTTTAAATTGTTGCAAATTTTGGGGAAAGGGTTGTGGGGGGAAAACAATGGGGCCCAAGGGTAGGTGGCAAAGGGTTTTCCCCCCCCCTCCCAGTCGGTCGAGTAACAGTGCCAGACAGTGCGTGGAGGTGTACATTCAGTTGCCCCCCTGTATGGGGTAGGGGTCTTTTTCCAAACCATGACCCCGAGCGAAAGGGGGGCAGTTAGGGGGGAGATTTCCCCGGGTTAGAAGTAAGAAAAAAAATCCAGAGGGTTAGAATTATGGATGGGAACCCTGGGGAAGTGGGTAGGTTCCTTTAAAAAAATTATGAGAAAATTACTGTTTTGGGAATTTTCGGCTACCTGCCTCAGTCAGTTTTTAAAAACCCCAACCCGGGCCTTATAGTAAAAATTTGAATCCCCGGGAGTTCCCACCCAAATTTTAAACTGGAAAATAATAGTGTTAATCTTTTTGAAAGGAAGTCTAAGAGTAAAAATTGTCAGATGGGGATCGGTCTAAACAGCAGATGAATTTGGTAGAAGACCAAAAAAGGAAATTTTTAACCAAAAAAGAATAAAAAGGGTCCCCCCAATTTTGGGGAGGTTAAAACCCCCTAGCACGGATCGTTGCGAACTGGAATTTTACACAGCCATGGGGTAGAAAAGATGAAATGAGGTAACCTAAAAGGAGGTTGGGATTTTTAAAAAACTTTATGATAGGGGAAAAAAAAAAAGAGAGAAGGGAAAAAGGGGGAAAACTGACTCAGACCCAGAACTGAAACGCCGGTTAAGTTTTAAGAGTCCTTTGGGCAAGGGGGGTTTTACCCCCTCAGGCGGGAAAAAAAGCCCTTTTGGCACCTACTAATTTTTCCATAAAAAAATTCAAAAAAAAAAATTTTTGAATAAAGGGGGAAATTATTTTTTAAAAAACATTGGAACCTTTTCTAACCCCATTCAGTATTTCCAGCAGGGGCCCATCGGGGTATTTTTTGGGGTGTGCCTCTTATAAACATCATTCCATTTATGACATTAACCCCTCCCAGCACTTTTCCTTTTTGGCCAAAAGAACATCTTTTTTTTCTTCAAACCCTTTTGGACCCCACTGGTTGGGGGTTCCTTTTAAAAAACCCCGTCTAGGGAAAAGGGCCAAGATAGCTTGATGAAAAGGAAGGTACCTAAAAAATTTTTCTTTAAAAATAGAGACATTTCCCAAAAAAAATGTGTATTAAAATTTTTTTAAATTTTAATTTTTTTTTAAAAAATTTTTTTTAAAACCCCCCTTTTAAGAACCGTTCAGAGTATATGAAATTTTAGTGAAATTTTTGGCGAAAATTATCCCCCAAAAAAAGGGTTTTCCAGGAGAATTGGAAAAGAACAAGTCTCCGCCATCCGCCTATTAGCCCAAAGGCTCCGTGAGAAAGTGGTAAGACAGTCGGGGAAAAAAAATGGGTGTTTTTCAAAGTCGAATATCTTAGAAACTACTTCTCATTTTTTGTTTGCTTTTTTTTGGGGATTTGGGGTATTTTTTTTTGCTAAACACGAACCCCGAAGTCAAAATTGGAAGTCAAAGAGAAAAAAACAAAAAAAAACCAAAAAAACGATACGGTACATTTACCGGCGAAACCTGCGACCACGGAATGTTTGGACTACGACTATACAGGGTGTTCGGGGAAAAGAGTTAGGGGAAAATTTTAAGGGGGGGTTCTGTATAGGAAAATAATGTAAGTAAGTCAGTGGGCAAAATGTCGAGATCTCCATGGTTACCAAGATACAGGGATCAAAGTTAATTTTTTTGTTTTTTTTTTCCCCATATTACACTCATTCTTCTATAATTTTTTGTTGATTTGGATATGAAGGGGGCCTTTTTTTCTAAATGTCTTGAAAAATTTTTTTAAATTTTTTGTATTTTTACAAGACCTGTATATTTTTTTATATATTGATTTTTAAATTTTTAAAAAAATTCCCCCCCAATTTGGGGCTTCAGATTCGTGTTCAGCGGAAGAATATACCCCAGAAAATATAAGTTCCACACCTTTTTTTGGGGGCCTGTGATACTATTTAAATTCTTGGTACAATTTGGCAAAATTTTTTTGGGAAAAATGGGGGGTTTTTGTAGTTTTTTTATTTGTTTATTGGAAAGATCGTACAATTTTATGGTTCTCTGAAAAGGAAAAAAAAAATTGGTCCCCTAAATGGGTTTTAAAAAACCAAACCCCGGGTTTGCCCGTTCAGGGGGCCGGCTTTACGTCACTGCATGTGAGAGCAGCCCGGTATCGAAAGGGTCGCCGCGGGCCGGTCTGTTGTATGAACTACAGAATTACTGTTTTTTTAACCTCATTATCAATATTATCGTATTAACATGGAAGATAGTAAAAAAAAGAAAGGGTATAAATATTGCATTGTTCCCAAATGTGAAAGTACTAGTGCCAAGACCCCTAAAAAAAACATTTATTTCTCTTCCTCGAGGCGAAAGGCCCCAAAGCAAGGCAGACAGCAATGAAGGTAGTGATGAGCGAGACCGGTCTTGGTTTGGGGCTTGGCCCTTGGGCTTGCAGCAAGCCCCAAAACCCAGAAAGACCAAGACCGCCTTCTCCCAAAAAAAAAGACCAAGACCGAGGTATGCAAGACCAAGACCAAGACCGGGGGGTGCAAGACTACGCAAGACCAAGACCGACCTGCAAGACTCTTGCATTTTTTTTCATTTTTTTTTTTAAAATTTTAATGTTAATTTTTTTTATTCAATAAAACAGAGGTATTTCATACAGACATGACAAAAATGTGTTGAGAAGTACCTAAAAGGCGTTTTTTTTATGAGAAAGGTTTTTTTAATAAAATAATAATTAAAGGGGATCAATTTTTTTTTTAATAAAAAAACCCCTAAAAACGATAAAAAAGTAGTCAGTAACATGTTTCAAAATAAAAGATTGTGACTCAATGGTCCGACAAATCTCGATACCCCAAAAACCCTTTTGACAAAAAAAAACTAAGGAAAAAAAAGTTAAAAAAGCTGAAAATTTTTTTACCTATTCCTAATTTTTTTTTTTTAATTAGGTATCTAGTGATGCCACAGGGGGATAAAAAAAATTTCCCCCAAAACCCCGGAAAACAATTTTTTTTGCCACACTGAAAAAGTGGCATCAGGGGGTTTTCTCCTTTAAAAAAAGATATAAATGTAAAAGTGTTTGGTTTAAAAAAAATATATTTGACATTTTATATGGGGAAACTTTTTTTATAAATTGTTTTTTAAATTTCCCCTTCCGGTTTAGACGGAAAATAAAATAATCCCAAAAAATATAATGATGACGTCATTTTTGTAAAAAAACCAAAATGATAAAAAAAAAAACCTCTACGTGGGGCATTGTACCTATATGACAGTTCAAGAATTTGCATAATATACAGGAAAGCCTTTTTTTTAAAAAATTTTTTGGTTTTAATTTTTTTATTTTAGGTTAAAACCCAAAAAAAAAGGAATTTTTTTGGGTAGTGATTTTGGGGGAAAATTTGAAATAGAAAATAATTTGACGCCCTTTTTCATAATTTTGTTTTATTTTTTTTTTTTTCCTTTTGGGAAGGTTTTTGGAAAATATCGATCTTTTTCGCACTATCGGCCTCTTGTATATCAGAATGTTTATAAAGTTTTTGGGTAAAATTTTTTTTCGGTAAATGTTTGACTAATTTGAATATAGAAAGTTTATTTGAACTAAAAAATTTCCCCAGATATTTTTTTTAAATTAAAACCCCAAGTTTACATATCAGAACCCCTTTTTTATGAAAATTTCCCCCTTGGGTTAAATTTTTTTTTTCTGCCCTCAGATTACTCAGTATTGTAATTTTTTATGCTTCTTCAAAAAAAATTTAAATATTTCCTATCATTTAAAATAAAGGGCCCATAAATGAATAAACCCCTACATTTAAAATATCCTTTTAATCAAATAATTTATATTTTACATGTAAGGTTAAAATTGGTATTTTTTTTAAAATTTTAAAAAAAAAATTTAGTCTCCATCTTTATTTATTTGTAAGTGTTAAAAAAATATATTTTATTTAAGATTGCTTAGTTTAAATTATTACTCCAAAAAAGCAAGACCAGCAAGACTCTTGCAGCAAGACCAAGCCCCCCGACCTTTTTTGGGGCCCCTTCAAGACCAAGACCAAGCCCAAACCCCAAGATAAAAAAAATTTAAGACTACCCCCCGGCTTGGTCTTGGTCTTCTTTTTCATCATAATGAAGCGGGATAAACTTAGCAATAAATCGTCATTTTTGTCTGTGAAAAATTTTTTAACGAGGTTTAATTTTTTTAAGTAATTATAATCATGTATTAAAATCCAACATATATTTTAATGCATGGTTACTACCGATTTTTTGACAAAAAAACTTTTCACGTTGAGTTAGTACAGTTAGTACAGTATAAAAACCCCCACGGTATGCGGCCTACGTGACGGCCTCACATGCAGTGACGTCAAAGCTCCTAAAGATTATGGTAAGGGCGGGCCATATTTGAAAGGGGGTTTTTTTCTGAATGGTTTTTTTTATTTAACCCCAAAAATTTTTGGACCCCTCAATTTTTTGGGTTTGGGAAATATGTGTGAAAAATTTTGAACCATTTTCAAATTTCCCCCTTAAATGAGCCTCGCAGGTGAAAAAAGGTTGGGGAAAATTTTGTTGTTACATCCATGTGTTTAACAAACTAATGAAAATAAAATATGAAAAAAATTTCTTATATTTACGAGTTTTTAACGCCTTGCGCAGGTTTCATTAAAATGGATCCCCTTTAAAAAACTTGGGGGTCAAAAAATGTCTTTTTTGGGATGGTTAACCCCCAAAAAAATACACCCCCAAATTGAAAAAAGATTAGGAAAATTTTTCTGCTTCAATTTTAACCTTAAAAAAATGGGCAAACACTGCAACCAAAACGGAAACTATCGAAAAGTTGCACAAATCGTTTGGGGCGATAGGCGAGAAAGGGTTTTGTGGGGGAAGCTGGGCCCGGGGGATATTGGAAGAAAGGGTCCCCAGACATGCGAAAACTGCGTAAGGGGCTGCCGCATTTTTTGAATGCGGATCAAAAAAAAATCGCAAAAACCCATTCGCAGCAATGTTTTGATCAAATCAAGAGTCATCCGACCGATTTTGTGCGGCGATTTGTCACCCCGGATCAGACGGGCCCCTTCACGCCAGAAACCATGCAATAAAAAAGGCCAGTGTGTTCTGGAAAAAATAAAGGAAAATTTTTTAATTATTTACCTTAAAAAATGCAGAACAATTACAGGCAAATATAACTCTAGTCTCCTTGATCAGCTGAATGTCAAAGTTCGCAAAAAGAGGCCTGACTTGAAAAAGAAAAAATCTTTCCCAGGACAACGCACCTGCTCAAAAGAGTGTGTTGGCAATGGGAAAACTGCGATATTTGAGGTACGATTTGCTCGACCATCTCCCTTTTCTTTGATTTGGCACCCTCAAACTTCCATTTCATCCCAAACCTGAAGAAATTTGTTTCTGGAAGGCGCTGGAAAAATGCTGGGGGCAAGTGTGTGATATTGGGGAGATTTTTAAAACAATAAAATTTTTTTAAAACTGAAAACCCCCAGTTTTTTTATTGTCAGGCTGAAAACCCTTTTTACCTTGCCCTCGTACGTAAAAAAATCATAACCTTCGGCAAAAGCAAAAAGAACAAAGAATATTGTTAAACATAAAAATTTTAAAAAAATAATCCTATTAATTTTAGGTACCTGTGTTCCAATGGGTTCATCGTCCCCAGCTTCAAGTAATAAAATCTTCCATTCTGGGATTCCAATCGCCCGGGAAACTGTTGATCCACCAGCCCCGGGAACCAATAATGACAAGTCATATTCCAGTTTTTAAAAAATAAATATAGTAATTGTCTCGAAAGTTGCCTCCCCCCCCGATTTTGACCTTTTTTGGTATACTTTTTTTTTCATATTCATCATCAAAGTTGAAAAAAAACTAATTTCTTTTCACTATTTTTCCCCCCTTTTTTTTGTACTTTTTTTGTTTTTTATATAAAGTGCCACACAATTTTTTATAAAACCCCTTTTGAAAATTTGTTTTTTTTATTTATTTTACACCTTTTTCCATTAAATTGCAAACTTTCAAGTTCAAAGGCAGAAACCACATTTGTTGTAAAATCCCTAGTGTATAAAAGGGTTTGGGGGCCACGTTGCGGCGAGTGAAATTGGGAGGTTTGCAATAAAATAAAAAAAATGGGGTAAAATAAATATAAAAAAATTTTTTAAAAAGGTGTTTGTAAAAAATATTTTAATTTTTAGTGTAAAAATTAAAAATTTTTGGGGGGCAAAAAAGAAGGAATAGTTTAAAAAAAGGTTAGTTTGATTTTAAAATTTGATAATGAATATCTCAAAAACAAAAAGTTCCCAAAAAAATTATTTTTTTCCAAAATTCGTAATTAGCGCCCCAAAAACCCGTGTCCCAAAATTTGGTCAAAATCGGAGAGGAAGCAATTTTTGGGAGACAATTACCAAAAATTTTCTGTGATGTTTCTAAGCTGCTTAAAGCAGAAACTTGACTTTGAGAACCTATTTTTTTTAAATTTTTTTAAAAATGTCATAAAAAAAATTATTTATCAAAAAAGTCATCAAATCAGAAAATTATTAGTTTTAAAAAAATTCGTGTACTTGCAAATATTTTCAGTAATTTTTCCCAAGATCTTGAAAAAAAACAAAAAAAAAACTAAAAAAATAAAACACTTTTCGTAAGAAATTTAGACGTAAAATTTTTTTTAATTTTAACAGTTAAACAATTTTTTATTAATGACTAAAGACTACAAAAATATTGTGGTTTTTTAAAACTGACATTTTTTTTCAAAAAGGTTTACAAAATATCTAACAGTTAATTAAGTCACTAAAAACTTGAAACAAGTTTTTTATTAAACTTTAAAACAATAAATATCAGTTAAAAATGAGCTTTTTTCTTCTCTGTCAAACATTATTTATTGAGTTTTAAATAAACTGTAAAACTATTAATTTAAACAATCTGTAGGTGTATTTGTCTTTTGCTTAGAAATAAAAGAAAAACATAAGTTTATTTATTCTATTTTATGCCAAATTCTAATATTTTTAAAAAAATTCAAAAACATACATTTGTTATATACAAGGTGTTTTATTATAAAATGTTAATATTTAAGGTGATTCCTGCCTTTGATTGGGAAAAATATAAGGTAGAATTGTTCTAAGTTTTAAACTATAGGATTTTAAAATTATAAAAAAAAAAATTTTTATCCCAGCCTTGGTACGACCTTAGATATTTTTTTTAAAAAAAGTACTACGCATCTCCCAAAGCAATAAAAAAGGGAAAAATTTATATATATATATATATATATATATATATATATATATATATATATATATATATATATATATATATTTTTATATATATATATATATATATATATATATATATATATGTATATACACAACCAAACTTTTATGGAATCCCCCCTCTATTTCCGAACTTAACTTTTTTAAAGGAAAAAATTTTGGGCTCCAACTTTAACATAAGGCTTTTTTTTGTAAAAAAAATCTGATAAAAAGGAGGGAAAAAAATTTCCACGGGGTTTATTTTTTTTTCTGAATTTGGTGTTCGTAGTAAAATCACTTATTCTTCGGTAATTTTATTTCGGTCCAAAAAAAACCAAAAAAGCCTTATGTTGGACTCACAGATGTCAGAGGGGAAAAAATTATTCTCTTATTGAACAAGGAATGCCCCAAAGGGGAATAGCAGAGATAGTAGGCGTTACACAGGGGGCTGTATCGAAAACACATGGCAGGTACTTGGGAAATAGGGAAACCCCAAAAACAGGCCCAGACAAAGTCGTCAGAGAGGGCACAACTAAACAACAGGACCCTTTGTGTGCCAAATTTAGAAGAAATCCCAGTGTTTTTTCATCCAGAGCTGCAACGACAACTTCCCGGAAACTACATGCGTGAACGTTTCAACTGAAACCATTAGAAAAGACTTCCCCTCGAGGGTTGTACGGGAGGGAGAGTTACGGGTCCCCCAAAATTATCTAGGCAAAATAAAATTGGGCCGGCTAAATTGGTGCCTTTAACCCTCGAAACTGGACAATTGAGAATTGGCAAAATGTTCTTTTTTGGATGAGACCAGAATTGGCCTAAGATCAGTGACCGTCGAATTTTGGGCCCCCAGAGCCCAGGAAAAAGCGAGACTCCAGGGTGCCCAAAACTGTCCCAAGATATAAAAGGGGGAACTGTCATGTTCTGGGGGGGTATTATGCTGGGAACAAAAACTCCATTGTTCCACTAAAAAAACTTTAACAGGAGGAGGTATGTTGATTTAGTGCTAGAACCAATCGTTAGGCTTTGGAGAGCTGCAATTGGGGATAATTTTTGTCTTCATGCACGATAATGCACCTTTCATCCAGTAGAGTGGCTCGAGAATGTCTTGAAAGGGGAAGGGTCACTTTTTTTAACGGGCCCCGATGTTCCCCCGACCTAAACCATCGAACACCTGTGGGACCAGCTAAAAAAAAGGTTGAGCACGTCAACACAATCCGGGGAAAGTCGCACAGCTTATTGACAAAGCGTTAGTAGAAGGGGGGAAAAATCCCCCCCAAACAGTGTTGAAAAATTTAAAAGAAGCATGCCAACGCGGGGGGGAACTTGCATAAGGAATAGAGGGGAACACGGGTTATTAAAAAAACCAATTTTATTTTTTTTTTGTTTTTTTCCCAATAAAATTTTAAATCTCATTTCTATTCTGAAACCAAAAAAAAAACCCGATGTGTTTATTTTGTAACCTTATTAATTTGTATTATTGATATATGATTTTTTTTTTCTTTAAAAAATCTTTTGGGAAGGCCCCGAGTTTTTTTAAAAACCCAAAAAAAAGTTCATACATCTCAAAAAAAAATGAAAATAAATGATTCAATATAATTTTTGTTTGTTTTATATATATATATATATATATATATATATATATATATATATATATATATATATATATATATATATATATATATATATATAAAAATGGGGGAGTCTTGACCGATAGTTGAATACAAAAAAATTTAAAATTTTTGGGGGGGGCTAGGGGAAAAAAACCTTTTTTTAAACGCCGAGTTTTTGAAATTTTTTTTTTTTCCTTTTTTAAGGGCCCACAATAAAAAAAAAATTTTTTTTCAATCAAAATTTTAATTTTTCCAAAGCAACTTATTTTTTTTAAAAAGATGAAAAAAAAAAATATCCCCAAAAATAAAAAAAAACTTGTGAAAAGGGTTTTTTTAAGGGGTTAAATCTTTTTTAAGAAAAATAACAATTTATGTTTTTACCTTAGTACTCAAAATTTTTTAATTTAAATTTTTTCCCTTTTACACCCCCTGTTTTCTAGAACATTTTTAAACATTTTTTAAATTTCCCTTAAAGAAACAATAGCAGAGGGTAATGGGGCAAAATTCCGTGGTTTTTTTTTTTTGTTAAAGTCGAAAAAAAAAATGTAAAAGTGTGCATGTTGAAAAAAAAAAATTTTTAAAAATTTAGGACTTTTTTTCTTTATATTTTTTATACTTTAAAAAAATTTTTTAAATTTTGTATAATAAAATATAAAAAAAAAAACCCCCAAATTTTTAAAAAATTTTTTTGAAAAAATTTCCAAACACCTTTTCCCTTTTTTTGAAAAATAACAAAAAAAAAAAAACCCCAAGGTTTTTCCCGATAAAACCACTACTGCTATTGTTTCATTTTTATTAACAACAGTATTTTTTAAAAGAAAAAACCAGGATGTATAAATTTTAAAAAAATTTTAAAATTTAAAAAAAAATTTGGAAAAGTGAAAACAGTAAATTGATTATGTTTCTTTTAAAGATCAACCTTTAAAAAAACCCCTTTCACGTTTTTTTGTTTTTTTTGCTATATTTTTTTTTTTTATCGTTTTTAAAAAAAAAAGTTATTTGGAAAAATTTTTTGATTGTAAAAAAATTTTTTTTTTTTATTGTTGGGGCCTTAAAAAAGGAAAAAAAAAAATTTCCCCGGCGTTTTTTAAAAAAAAGAGTTTTTTTTTCAGCCCCCAACCCAAAATTTTGAATCTTTATATATATATATATATATATATATATATATATATATATATAATTTTTTTGGGAGCCCTTGGTTGCCCTTTTTTCTCTATATGTCCATCCCCCCAAACTGCATACTATATTAATTTTTTTTTCTTAAACTTGAGCATCCTGTAGTTTAAAAGTTAGAACTTTTCGGACATATCTTTATATGAAGTTTTTTTTTTCAAAATGGACCCCCAAATAATCGCCTTAAATATTGGTATGGTATTTGGAAACACCCCGTATTTTAAGAAATCAACTTAGCTTTAATTGAAAAGAAACTTTAAATTACAATTTTTTTTTTTTTTAAACTGTAAGAATGTTTCGCATACATCAAATGCCATCAAAAATCAACATAAATATTTACCTGGAAAAGTTCTGGGTACAATTCTTCCACAGGGATCTGACACATCACACGTATATCTTATAAGACTCTCAACTATTGTCATAAAAATTAAATAGGAACTACCAGGACATGTCTCCGAGATCGAAGGACCATTAATATTTATGTTACAACCACACGGCGTGTAACTCATGTTAAAATAGACAATATATATTCCTTTTAGAAATATTTATAGGAATAAAATTTATTTTGGCATATCATTATTTTTTTGCCGGGAATAGTTAAAAATTGATAGGATATACCATTTTTCTCAAAAAAAAATTTTTTTGGATAATGTTACGGTTTCTATGCAAATTTTGTGTCACCAATTTTAATTTTTAAAATGTTGATTTATGTGGTGTTAAAGTAAAGATAATATGTATTTATGCATTAGTTCTATATTTTCTAATTATTAACTGTATACATTTTATAATTATACAGTGTCCTACATAAATTGGACAGGTATGTAAAAGATTTTCATTATTTATTTTTGAAAAATGTCTATTTTAGGAAAATGCAAAAAAAAATGAAAACATGAATCGCAATTAAAAAAAAATTATAAAAGTAAAATTTTTTTTTTTTTTACTTTACGATGATACTTTTTATGTTATATCTCATTAAAACCCAAGTATATATATATATATATATATATATATATATATATATATATATATATATATATATATATATATATATATATATATATATATATATATATATTTTATATATATATATATATATATATATATATTTTTTTATATATATATATATATATATATATATATATATATATATATATATATATATATATATATATATATATATATATATATATATATATATATATATATATATATAAAAACAGGGGTATTCCTAAGTTGCCTTTTTTTGTTTTAACCGTTATAGAACTCATTAAAATAAAAAATTTTTTTTAAAAAATTTTTTTTCAAAATACTAAAAATAAGAAACTTACATTCATTTATTGTGGTGAATACGGTCCTGTTTAAAGGGGTAAGTTGTCACCCCAAGAAATCTTTGACTTGCTGTTGGGGAAACGTTGGAACGTGATTTTCTCGCAATGTTTTCCACTTTTTTTTACTTAAACCGACCCGACTTCCATCCCAGCCCCCGGGTTCAAAAAAAACTCGGGGAAACCGTCGCGCTACAATCTCGAAGCGACGCTTGCATTTTTAACGACACTTTCCATAAATTAATAAGGAACATATCCACGTATTTATTGTTTTTAGTTTTCCCCATTTTCTCGATTTTACAATGTTTAAAATTAAAAAATTAATTCCCCTTGTCAGGAAAAAGCAACTCAGCCAAGCGAGTCATACCATTTGGTTAAGGAGGCAAAAAACAAGTGTAAATAAGAAATAAACTGTTTTTTAAATCCCCACCCCCGCACTAGCCACACTTTCAAATAAATTTAAGCGTTGTTATTTTTGATTTTAAAAAAACGTTTTTAAAAAAAAGTTGCTTAATTTAACGAGTTTTAAAAAATTTTAAAAAATAACTTAGGAATCACTCATATATATATATATATATATATATATATATATATATATATATATATATATATATATATATATATATATATATATATATATATATAAAACCGTAACCGGGGATCTTTGTAACGGGTTTTAACATTGTGACAACGAAAAAATCAAACAATCTACCCTTTTTTTTTTAAATCCCACACGCGACCAAAAATTTTCCCCCGACAGGTGGCAGCACATACTTTACCCAACTGAGCGCAGCGCGGCAACCGGTACGCTTCGTTAAAAACCCGGACAGTGGGAGTTAGAGTGTGAAATCTCATTTTATAAATTTTTTAAAAATTTTTGAGAACTTTCTCATGGCCAATTTTTACAAATATTGCAGTAAAATCGTAAGTTTTCCCCAACCCTTTGGCCCCCAAGGACAATATAGCAATAAAAACGTTTACGATTAATTATTTTTTTCATATCTATTTTCCCCAAAAAAAAAAAAGAAAAAACTTAGGGGGGGAAATTTTGTGACAAGTCACAAAGTTCCCTTTTTTTCTTTTGTATCATTTTATAATAATTTATTAATGATTGAGTTTTCCCCCTTTGCTTTCAGGCGGCAATTTAAATATGCCTCAACGTATAAGCGACCGTTAGGTACAAGGGCTTATAAATTTTCCCCGGGAAAAAGTTTGCAAAACCCCATAGAAAAAAAAAGCGAAGAAACTGAGTTATAAAACCCGGGGAAAAAATATAACATTCATCGAAATACGCTCTACAACAAAATACACGGTAAATGTTTTAAAAAAAAGAAATTTTGGAAGACCAACAGTTCTCCCCCCAGAAGAGGGGGCTTTAGTGGGCCCCTTATTATTGCTATCCCTTTTTTGGGGTTTCCTGTGAAAGTCTTATATCAGATGTATCGTAAAGGAATATCGGGGTAAAAGGGGAGAAAAGTAACTCGATTTTCAACAATTTACCTGGCCCAGACTGGTGAATCATTTATAAAACTCACAAAGCTTTAACCAAAAAAGTACCCCAAAAAATTACTCATTCACGGGGCTCTACAGATGAAGAAATCCGGGGAAAATTTTTTTTAACAACCAGAACAGGAACTCCAGGGCTTCCCCCAGCTGTAATATATGGAATTATGATGAGACAATTTGGGTTTATGATCCCGGTTCAAAAAAAAATAATAACGAAGGGGGTTTTTAAAAAACCCCGGGGGGAAAAATTTAAAATTCATCAAAAGCCTGTACTTCTATAATGGTTTTCGGAAGTGCTGGGGAATCTTCCCCCCATGTATACTATAAAGCCGAAAAAATGGTCCACCTGGTGTGAAAATGGTCCGGGGGGTGCGGGGGAACCGAACCCCAAACCGGTTGGTTCGACGCCAATTCTTTTGAAACTGGTTTCTGTCTCTGATGCTTCCGATATTGAAGAAGCAAAAAAGGGGCTAAGGTGTTGATCGGAGATAATTTAAGTTCACACATTAATTTAGAAGATTACGGCAGTGTGAATTTAATATTAAATTTATAGTTTTTTTCCCCCCAATGCGAAAACATGTAACAAAAGCTCGATGTCGCATTCTTTTTCCCTATAAATATGCTTGGAGAAATATTCTTTCAACATGGAAGCAGAATGTTAAAGCCAGTCGACACAGCACTATCCCAAAGGTTAAATTTCCTTTCTTATTAAAAAAAATGGTAGACGACATATCCCCAAAAAGGCCCAGAAAATTTGAAAGCTGGATTCCGGGGAAACCGGTTTTGTCCGCTTAACAAAAATTAGCCTGCAAGTAGGGAAGCACAAAGAATAACCGATAGGGGGAACACTAATAAGACAAGAGCTCTCAGATACATTCTTTTAACATTTAAGTCAAACCAGATCCCCCATTACCGCTAATGTTCTGCGAAGAAAACGGGAAATTCTTAAAAATACCTGCTAAAAAGGTTGCCAGGGGGATAAATAGGGATAATAAAGAAAACCAGACGCCAACAACCTTTTTTTAATATTGGAACTAATCAAAAAAAAAGACAATATTTTAAAAACCATAAATTACCATCAGAAAATATTTAGCAAGAAGAAATATAGACAGTTTGAAAATGATTCTGATTCGTCAGATTTTTTATTGCATGACAGCAGTGATGCTGAAGAATTCAATGATACATTATCAATAAGTGAAATAGATATAACTGATGAACAACCAAATGTGGCTGCCATAGAAGAAGAAACTGATAATGCTGCCACAGAAGAAAAACAAATCATTTTGCCATGGAAGAAGCTTCTTTAGCCTAAGATGTCCATGTCTCCTAATGTCGGCGACTTCCTATTAGTGGAGTTCACGTCCGAATTTCGGGCAAAAAAAATATTGTAATAAAACTGATCGGACGCCGTAAGGGATATTACCAACTGATAATTACCAAATTTTATTTGTAGCTTTTTAAGAGCTATTAAGCCAAATATTAGGGAATTTCATTTTCCGAAGTTGATGATTTGTGCTTGGTCGATACAGTCAATTAAAGCAGATTTTAAATGTTAAAAAAAAAAAAAAAGGGGGAATGTCTTTTGAAAGCTTGCCTGATGATGTCGCAATTTTTAATACCTACCAAACGTTTTTTTTTAGTTTTATTTATGATTGATTTAAATGACAAATATATTTTGCATTTTATAGAGTGTTATTTAATTAATACCTACCTATTTTATTTTAGAAGTTTCTTCTAAGTTTGAAAATGTTTTTTGTTTAAGTTTTTTAAACTTAATTTCTTACCTTAAATTTAAAAGTTTTAAGCAGTATAATAATTTATTATTACCTATCTTCAATAAAAGTTTTAAGCAGTATATTCATTTATTATTACCTATCAAAAAAATGTGAAAATATTAATTGTGGTTAGTTGTGGTTAGTTGAAGAGAAGAATGGAATTTTGTTTTAAAATGATGCAAATGACCATATGAATTTTTTAAGAAATATTTGTTCTACCGATGAATGTAAATTCACACTCAACAATGAACCTTTTGAAAATGTTCAGAATTGCCGGTATTGCAGCCAACAAAATGAACATCGTTTTGTTTATACTCCCACAATGTTCCCCAATAAACAAATGTATTCTTGAAATTACCGGATACCATACTTTGGACCCTTTTTAGGGAAATATAACCTGACGGAGAAACCTATTTGGACTTATTTTAAAATCAAATTAGACCCGGGCCGGAAAGTTGTTCCGGAAAGATCAAATAATGATCTGGTACCAAACGGATATTTGCCCTGCCCATAATGCCCGTATGGTTAGAGAGTACCTGGAAAATGCTTTTATCAGCAATATTTTGGTCCACGGTCCCGGATACTTTGGCCGGGGTTTTCCCTGATATTTTTACCGAATGACTTCTTTCTGTGGGATCACTTAAAAAGTGTCATTTATAAAAGTGGAAATTAAAGGGATCTTAACTAGCTCAAAAGTTATTTCTTAGAATGTAATAAAATTTGCAAATCAACTTAGCACGTCGAAAATGAATTTTATGATCGGTTGGGATATTGTTTCCCGTTAATGGGGGTTGTTTAAACATTTGATTAATTTTGTTTTTATGTGAGTTTTTTAATTTTTTTAAAAAGTTATTGTATTTTATTTTATTTTATTTTTCCACGCCTGAAAATATTAAAGTTCATTTCTCTCTTTTTTCGGATCTATTTTTTGATCTTTTTTAGTTAAAAATTTAACAATTATTTATTTGATGGCTTTTGACTAATTTACTGACAATACGTTTAATTGGTTGAAATGGACCAGATGGGCTTAACGGGAAAATGAATTGAAAATATTTCAGATATTCTTTTTTGGTTTAATTAAATTCTAATTATGATAAAACCCATTTTTTTAATGATCGGAAAGTAATAACCCGTTATTAGTTGAACTTAATTTTAATTAAAAAGAAAGGTTTGTTAAAAAAAAAAATGTTAATGTTCCTTTTCCTTTGAATGTTATGGTTGTTAGATTGATAAAACGAAAAAAAAAACATTTCTTGTATTCGACTGTACGTCAGATTTGACAAAGCCTTTTAACAAATTGTTTGCTGGTGGCTGGTGTCTGTTTGGTTTTACCTGAACCGAAAATTTTTATTAAAATTTTTTGAAACTTGTCACTAGTGTTTGTCAGTTTGGTCTCTTTAACATATTGTTGCCATATTGTTTCTTCAAGGTACGTACTTTTTAATTTAATAAAAAATAAAACAATAATAAAATTAATTGTTTTTAAGTTTTAAAATGTATGTATTATTATGTAATTGTTAGTGTTTAATTGTTATTGTACGTAAATAGAGAAATATTTTAGACCCATAATTTGTACAAATGAACTTTCCTTTCTCTGTAATATTTTTTTTGTTATATGTCTAATGATACCTTTTTTTATTGTAGATAATATTTTTAAAATCCTAAAAATATACTAAAGAAATCTTTTGAAAAAGCCCTCCATTAGGTGCGAAAAAGTAAAGAAATATTGTTGTTTGAATTTACAGAAAACCTCATCCCAAGAAACAATCAAACTTTAGAATAAATGGTTTAAGAAAATTTTGAAATAATATATATATATATATATATATATATATATATATATATATATATATATATATATATATATATATATATATATATATATATATATGTATATATTATATATATTAATATATATATATATATATATATATATATATATATATATATATATATATATATATATGTTATTTTATATATATATATATATATATTGTTTGCAAAGTTTTAAGTAATAGTCACAAAACGAAAAAAGTCATTAGTCTCTTTCTCAAAGCATGAATTTGAAAATTACCTGTTACAATAATACTGTTGTCTAAAGAGTTTTTTTTTTGGTTTTTAAATAATTTTTTGACTTGATTTTAGGACACTATTTGGGTGATTCTACTTCCACCAACCGATAGGTATAGCCCTAGAATTTTTCAATCAAAACGATCTAAAAACACCATTATAATCTATTTTAAATGTAACAGGGTGTCCACTTGTCAAAATGAATTTAAAGAAAGAGGCATAAGTGACTAAAAACAATTATTATACTTATTTGGTTCATTTTCTTCCGCCCGTTGTGACGTCTCATTCTTAAGAGTCCCAATTTGCTTTCTTTTTTAAATTTAATATATTTAAAATGTTGCCAGGTCTAAATCTATATATCGATGGTGTAGCGCGCAAATATGTTAAGTGCATAAACTTGAGTCTAGAGAGAAATTAAAACATAAGTTTTACAACATGCAACCTATAGTTGTATTTACAACAAATGAAAAATAGTGCTACAATTTCACCGCTAGAGGGCGTAAAACTAAGTACAAAATTGAAAACACGAATTATTTAAAAATATACCTTATTTAGTTATGTCGTTGATAGTTTTCTCACAAACTATGTAAAATTAAAACTTTTCTTTTAGAGTTTTTCTAACCCCGTCAAATAAGGAAGGGAAAGGAAATTTTTCCATTGAAAAAAATTAAATACTTTTTTAACCTTTTTTAATAAATTAGGTCTGTTTAAAGAGTTTTTTGGACTTAACATAAAATATTGGTATAGTTAATTTATTTTTTTGTTTTATTCCCAAAGACTTATTTGTGTCAAAGTTATAAATTTTGTCAATTTTAATTATTGATAAAAACGCCGCGATATTTATCTGACATCTTAAAATAGGAAAGAATACAAGGAATGCAGTTTTTCGGCAATAAGTCGAGAAATAACTAAGATATCAAAATGCGGTTCTCGCCAGATTGTTGACTTTTTTAAGTTCTTTTTATAATAATACTATCATTGTATGTAAATTTTTCAAAAAAATTGACAAAATTTACAACTTTAACACAAATCAGTCTCTGAGGATAAAACAAAAAAATAAATGAATTTTACCAATATTTTATCTTAAGGCCCTGGAAAAGAAAAACGAGACCTAGTT
>JAHBCN010004859.1:0-15000 GCA_019359885.1 Listronotus oregonensis | reverse complement strand
TAAAAGGGGGGCCGTTTTTTTTTGACAGTTATTAGAGCCCACCTTTTAATTTTGAACAACTTTCCCTAGTAACCCATATCTTCTCAAATAAATGCACTTTATTTTTGTACCATTTTAAGTTTTTAATTTTCTGAACACCGCGTATAAAATATATTAAATTTCTATTCCCAATCTTACTTTTAGCAGTAGCAAAAATTTTTTATGAAGAGTATTTTTTGATTAAATCAAAAAAAAAAAAGTTTTTTCTCTTCATCACCTCTTATGGACATATTATATATATATATATATATATATATATATATATATATATATATATATATATATATATATATATATATATATATATATATATATATATATATATATATATATATATATATATATATATATATATATATATATATATATATATATATATATATATATATATTTATACATACGTAAACTGCGCCGCGAAGTGTGTGACGGAAAACGGAACGATGGGAGCGTGATGTGATTTGATGCGACAAACTGGAAGGGCTATTAAGTTGGGCTACTTAAACGGCCAGACACGTGAAGGTAGACGTCGTTGTCGCAGGTATCGAATGTATGAAATTTTTTCGCCTGAATGGAAAACAAACAAAACTACCAAAATCGTGAAGTTCATGCGGGCGAAAAGTTAGTTATCTATATTTATATGACATTGATAATTTAGAGTCATATTACTGGGTATCTAATTTATATGGAACAGTCCCTTAAATAAATTTTATATACTTTAACATATGTGGGATTTAATTAATGCAATATCAGAATAAATTAAAATTCGGGTTTTTGTTACATAATCTTTACAATTTTTTTATGTAACTAAGGTTGTTATATCCTTTTATTTTTTTCCGATTTAAAATTGTAATAATATAATAGCAGCCATAAATACACGATAAATATTAATAAAACGGTTATTTATGTTACACTGGGAAAGTTTGCAGAAATTACCGCAGACAAACATTGTAATTTTTTACAAGTTAAAATATTGTTAATTTTAATATTTAGAAATAACGACGTTATTTATTTAGGACGTTATTTATTTAAAAGTTAAAGTTTAATACGTATTTGCCGCAGACTATAGAACAGTCCCAAAATTTTAAGTACAAAATTGCTAACAATATTCTAAATGGCAGTAAATGAGCTCCCAATTGCTTAATAGATCTTTGTTAAATTTATTTTTTAATGAACACTAGAATAAAACGTCACTAAAAATAACTCTGTGTAAATTTAACCATTTAAATACAATTTTATTGTTGTTTCTTGTAATTTTTTCCTTTTATGGCATTGAAAATATCAAAAGAAACGTTGGAAAAAAGTCAGCAAAATTTTGTAAGAGTACATATAACAAACATGGACTGAAGAGAATCGTATTTGTGACTTTTTTCATATTAAAAAAAGTGAAATGAAAAACATAAATATTCGTATTACTCATACTTATACAGACTGTCCGCATTTTAAGTTCTAACACAATAATTACCTTAGAAACTCAGAAATTTTCCTTTACTTGTGCCCTAAAACCTACTTAAATATCAAATTTCAAGAAAAAAATTAAGAATCTGGCTATTTCACACTTTTTTAATGCAAAAAAAAAGCCAAATATATTGCTCTGTTTAGTCCTCGTTAAATGAACCTGTACATTTTTTTTACTTTTGGACACTCCACGAAAGCTGAGGCCAAAGTACTAAAGTACCGTGAGTGTCTGAAGTGTGGTAAGAGGGAGTCTGCGGGCAGCAGGTTTCTTAGTCTGGACACTCTAGGGATAAAAAAACAAACAAAGTGGGGAGTTTGAGGCCTTACAAGTTGGACTGTAAAAGAATTCTTAAAAGTGGCACTACGTGTTGCTCTGTTGGGAGCTGCCAGAGGAGGACTTCTACTAGTCAACTTTTAGGAGGAGAAGCCATGGAAAAACCTATAACAGATCCTCCACAGCTCGTCGGTGGGCAAGGGAAGGAAGCTTTTCTGTAAGTGTGAAATCATTAACAAGACAAATTTCTTCTTTGAATGGAAGCAAGAATGCTAAGTGTGGTAGAAGACGCCATTTCCTAGACAAAAAAAAGGGGGTCTAATCTAGGATACCTACAGAGTACACAGATTAGAAGGAGAGAAATATCGAAAAAGGAATCGAAAATTTTGAAGCTGCTGAGGCTATGGATACAAGCTTAAAAAAAATTTTGTTCTGCAAAACTTGGCAGCTCATATGTAACAGATGAGCATTGGCAGACTGTTTTGGCGACAGCGAACCTGACTGAGTTGTGAAGGCATTAAATTGGACAAGATTTTTGGCGGCCCAATCCAAGATAAGTCTGTGGTCTTGTCAAAAGATATCTGCATTGACCTGCGTTTGTTTTCCAAATCGGACTTACAGAATGGCTTAAGAAATTGACTATTAGAGTAAAGGGTACTATTGTCAGTTAAACTATGAATAGGATTAATTATCGAAGAGAAAAGTTCATGATGTGAAGAAGAAATATAGTTAGTGCCAGTACTGAGCTGTGAGGCACCCCAGCATTAATTTGGCTGAAGCTGGAAGAATGACCATCTACAATAATTGACATACGTCGATTAGAAAGGAAACTGGAGGAAGGAAGTTTGTTACGAAGCCCATCATGCCAGACCTGATCTAAAAACAAAACGACTTTTGCTATGATTTTTTCTTCATAACAAATAATTCAGAAAGCCAAGGAAAGTTTGTCTAGTTGGTCTCAAGATTTCAAATTATTCGATTCGACAAAATTTTACTACATAGCTCCATGAACGCAATTCAAAAGAAGGGCGCGAAGCGTATGAGAAGAGATTCTTATCGCAAATATATTTTTATTTTTAATTATCCCAAATAGGTAAAGACACTTCTGGTAAAATCCTATACAAAGACGATATTTACATGTTTGGGACTAGTGATGGAAAATTTGCAGAAATATATATTTGGAAATATTTCCAGAAATATGTCAGGAAACTTTGGAAATATTGGAATTATAGACATAAAACTACAAAATTTAAAAAACTAAACATTTAATGAAAGTTTATCATAGGTAATACCATAAATGGTCAGATGTGGCGAGAAGCGTAGCTCGAGTGATTTTGAGCAACGAGTTAAATTTCCGAAGTATTCAAAACCAGGCAAAAAATAACCCCTCTCAAAGTCTAAGTACGAATGGTATTTGGTAAGACAATTGCGCGAATGAAATAAAGTTAAAAACAAAATAATAATCAACAATATAAAATACAGTCGCTAATAAGGTAACAATGGATGACAGGACTAATAGAACCGTAAACTTACCGATTTTTTTTTGGCCAGTAACCTTTTCCCTTTTATCTGATAGCAAATTTCGATTTTTGACATTTTAAATAGGGTTATATATTATTATTTAAGTAGAATTTTCATCCAAAAGTTTAAACGCAAAGACCATAATTATATATAAAAATTTAAATATTAAAAATACAGAGAAAACAAAGAAATTTCTAAAAAAGTAATTACACACGACCACGAGACACAAGTTGTGCAACTTAATCAAGAGGCATATCTTCATCGATATCATCCACACCTTGTATATTGTATTCAGCATTAATGCCGTAATGCCGTCTTCATGGGAGTGCAATTAAACTTCTTCTAAAGGAAGCAATAGTGAATTCCCGAGATCGAGATTTTATTATTCATAATCGTAATAATAAACGTACTTTTTAGGAAATTATTTTACTAGTGTGAAATTTTTACTGCACAACATGATAGACAATTTGGATTCCGTCACAGTAGATCCACAGCTGATCTTCTTTCCTTTGTCTCACACAACTGGAACAAGTCCCTTGAGTTTCTTGGTGAATCCCAGATCGTTGCTCTTGACATATTCAAAGCTTTCGATCAGGTCTGGCATGATGGGCTTCTTAACTAAATTCCTTCTTACGGTCTTTCACCTAAGCTTTGCTCTTGGCTTTCCAGTTTCCTTTCTAATCGACGTATATCAGTTAGTGTAGATGGTCATTTCTCCAGCTTCTACCAAATTAATGCTGGGGTGCCCAGGGCTCAGTGCTGGCACCCACGCTGTTTTTTCTACACATTAACGATCTTCTCTCTTCCACAATCAATTCCATTCATAGTTTTGCTGACGATAGTACCCTCCACTCTAGTTTTCAATTTCTTAAGCCACCATGTAATTCTGATTTGGAAAACAAGCGCAGGTCAATGCAGATATTCTTTACAAGACCTAAACATATCTTGGATTGGGGCGCCAAAAATCTTGCTCAGTTTAATGCCTCGAAAACACAGTCATGTTCGCTGTCGCGAAAACATATGAACGGCCAATTTTTGCAGAGCAAAGAGTCGTTTAATCTTGTCGGCGTTACTTTTGAGAATAACCTCGACTGGCACAAACTCATTACATCCATAGCCTCGGCAGCTTAAAAATGGATTTCTCTTCCGAGCCAAAATATTTCTCTTCTTCAATCTTACACTCTGTATGATCCCAAATTAGACCCTCTTAGAATATTGTTCCATGTCTGGGGAATAGCGTTCCCTACAACACTAAGCATTCTGGACTCCATTCAGAGAAGAGGCGTTTGTCTTACTAATGATCCAACGCTTACAGAAAGGCTTCCTCTTCTTGCCCACCGTCCAGCTGTAGGGGATCTGTCGCTCTTCTATAGGTATTTTCACGGTTCTGCTCAGAAGAATTGGCCAGTATAATTCCTTCTCTGGCAGCTTCCAACAGAGCAACACGAGTGCAACTTTTATGCATCCTTTTGCAGTTCAGTTAGAGAGCCCCGAACTTCCCTTTCTTCGTTCCTTCATCCCTAAGTGTCAAGACTATGGAACCTGCTGCCCGGGGAAGTTTTTCCTTTCCTCCCAATTCCAAATATTTAAGTCCCGTGTGAACAAACTCCCTCTCACCCCACTTAAGACACCCACAGTACGTTAGTATTTAGGCATCAGCCTTCGTGGACTGTCCCAAGATAAAAAAGTATAAGAAATATATAAACATTTTTTTTCAAAATTTCCAATATTTTCTATATTCCCGAGACACGTTCGGATATTTCCATTAACACGTTCCAATATTTCCATTAACGACACTATTTAGAACATGCTCTATACAAGAAAACATTAAACTGTGCTTTCGTTGCCAAAAAGTAACACTTTCCTTCCCGTATTAGCACTCTTAAACCATAAAACTTGCTCCCCTACACCGCTGTTTTCACCCCACGAGCTCTATCCCTTCTCTATGTCCCGGACGCCCCGACCCTTATTAGGGCCCAGCGTTCACATAGAGCCGACACGTAATCGAGAGCGCCTGCGCCCAGTTCCAGTCAATGAATGAGTGTTAGACTTGCTCTAGCTCGAAATCTAGTAATCGGGTGCCCACACTTTCAACAAACATTTTTATTTAATTAACAATCCCGGTGATGTGAGCGACCGTCATTGAAATTGTTTAAGTTGGTTTTTTTCGTCGATGCTATGCATATTCTTTGTGTAACAAAGCCGAGCTTTCGCTGATTGTTTGTTCAATATCGTTAGAATTTTTTTTTTCGAACATCTAGTGTCATCGATGGGAAAAACGAGGGTAAACATTAAGGTCCTTTTGTAAACAATGTCGTTATCGGATGTGTTTAAATTTCGGGCGGGTGTTATTTGAACATTGACGGTAGTTTAAAGATAATTTGTTCGATTCGCAGTTGACGTTTCGACGATATTTCGGCAGGTTTATGTTCGCCGTCTCCGTTTAGAAGGGCAGAAAAGAAAAGAATGTCAATGTAAACATTTTCTTTTTTAGAGGTAAGTTTCCTATCAGCTTTTTATTTTTTTAATTAATTTTTCTTGGTCCAAACAATTTTTTTTTTAGTAAATAAGTAAAATTTTCTATAAATAAGAATAAAAGGTATTTAAAACTATAAGTTTATACTTTGAATATAATATATTTATATATATATATATATATATATATATATATATATATATATATATATATATATATATATATATATATATATATATATATATATATATATATATATATATATATATATATATATTTATATTATATTATATTTAATATATAATATATATATATTAAATGAAATATATTATAATAATATATATATATAATATATCTTATAATATTTATTATATATATATATATATATATATATATATATATATATATATATATATATATATATATATATATATATATATATATATATATATATATATATATATATATATATATAAAAAACGGGGGTAAAATTAAGGTCCTTTTGTAAACAATGTTTATCGGATGTGTTTAAATTTCGGGGGGGTGTTATTTGAACATTGACGGTGTTTAAAGATAATTTGTTCATTCGCAGTTGACGTTTGACGATATTTGGATTTATTTCCCCGTCTCGTTTAGGGGCAGAAAAAAAAAAGAATGTTGAAAACTTTTTTTTTTAAGGTAAGTTTCCTATCAGCTTTTTTTTTTTTAATTTTTTTCTTGGTAAAAACTTTTTTTTTAGTAAATAAGTAAAATTTTCAAAAAATAAGAAAAAAAAGGTATTTAAAATATAGGTTTATATTTTAAAAAAAGATATAATATATATTATATATATATATATATATATATATATATATATATATATTATATATATATATATATATATATATATATATATATATATATATATATATATATATATATATATATATATATATATATATATATATATATATATATATATATAATATATATATTTTTATATATATATATATATATATATATATATATATATATATATATATATATATATATATATATATATATATATATAATTTAATATATATATTTTATATTTTAATATATATATATATTTTAAATTATTTTAAAATTTGAAAGGGGGAATGTATGGGGATCTTGGAAACCACGGTAGATAAAAAATCTTTAAAATGGGGAAAGTTTTGGCAATTATGTTGGCTAATCCCGTTTACTACATGAACTTTATCTATTCAGGTTTATGAGAAATTTGAAAAAATCTGAAACATGCATTTTCGAAAATCGGCCATATTTTTCTTATAAGTAAAATTTTTTTAAATCTGTAAAAACTTCTTTAAAGCAACTTTTTTCGTAGAATATGACCGAGTATCAATTTTTTTTTCTACGTTTCGGGTTTTTAGAATCATCATCAACTTTACTTTTTCATATGGGCGCCATATTGGATTTTTTCGCAGCCAAATAGTGTTTTTTTTCTGATTTTAACAATGTATAACATGTTATAGTTTAGTAGTTTATAACCTCATCAAATTCAAAAAACAAATATTTTCTCAGTCGGCCTTGATTCCGGCGAATGTCATCTAGCCTCATTGGCAGCAGAAGAAATGTAATGTAGCTGCGCAAACGTATTTTGACAATTTTCCTGACAGGCAGCATCCTAAACTAACATACTTTCGAAAACTGTTTACAAATTTGCTTAAATTCGGAAGTTTTAAAAAACCACGACCTAAGAAGTACGTTGAAGAAAATCGACAACGAGATGCTGCAGTTAATCAACATTTTAAAGAAAATCCAACATCTTCAGCCAGGGATATTGATAGATCATACCTAAGTCAACCATTCATAGGGAAGTTAGGCCGATTTAAATAAATATCGTTAATATGTTGAGAGAAATGGACAACATTTTGAATTTTACCTTAATTTTTAGCCTCTTTTCATTGTTTTTGTTTTCACTTGTTTTAATTAACTTTGTTACGTGTAGTTTTTTGTAACACAGTATTAACGTTATAGCTATGTTTGCGAAACCATTTCTGTAAAATGTCTGTTCAGCTTATCTATTTTGCCAATTACTAATATTTTATTGTTTACAAAAAAAATGACGTTCGCCGGAATCAAGGCCAACTGAGAAAATATTTGTTTTTGAAATAAATGAGGTTATAAACTCTTAAATTATAACATGTTATACATTGTTGAAATCAGAATAAAAAGCACTATTTGGCTGCGTAAAAATCAAATATGGCGTCCATATGAAAATAAAGTTGATGATGATTCTAAAACCCGAAAGTAGAAAATAAAATTGACTACTCGGTCATATTCTACAAAAAAAGTTGCTCTGGAGAAGTTTTTACAGATTTGAAAAATTTTCACTTATAAAAAAAATATGGCCGATTTTCGAAAATGCATGTTTCAGGTTTTTTCAAAATTTCTCAAAAACCTGAATAGATAAAACCATGTAGTGAATGGGATTAGCTTACTAACATAATTGTCCAAAACTTTCACCATTTAACCAATTTTCTATCTATCCTGGTTTCAAGATCCCCATACATTCCCCACCTTATATTATATATATATATATATATATATATATATATATATATATATATATATGATGACACCCATTTTGATTTTTATATATCATTTTATATATATATATATATATATATATATATATATATATATATATATATATATATATATATATATATATATATATATATATATATATATATATATATATATATATATATATATATATATATATATATATATATATATATATATATATTTAATTTCTTAAAACACCTCTAGTGGAAAAACGAAAATTTAACTGTAATTATTGTACGTCCAATCTCTGTTGCTCTGCCAAAAGATGTCAAAGAGTAATTATTGTACATATATTGTGGGATGATCTGACAAGAAATATTTGACATTGGTATTTAAAACATCAGTTGTATTTAGCGAAATTTCATTGAAATAGATATGCCAGCAAAATTTGTATTTTTTTTTAATTAGAAGGATGTAAATGCATATCTAAACAACAGTTTTTAATTCCGAACAACTTTTCATAATAACAATTTTCGATATTTTAAAATATAAAGGTTTTACTTTAATAAAATTTATATTTTTATGCTTAAAATTGAAAAAAATTCTGGATAATTTTTATATATATATAATATTTTTTAATAATATATTTTTATTATATATATATATATATATATATATATATATATATATATATTATATATATATATATATATATATATATATATATATATATATATATATATATATATATATATATATATATATATATATATATATATATATATATATATAAAATTTCAAAATGCGTTAGGAAATTTTGGGTGATTCTACATAAAAAATAATGTTAGTAAAATATTTGGCAAAATTAAACATGGCCAAAAATACAGGGTGAAAGTTCAATTTTAGTTTTTTTTCCCCTATTACATTTATTTTTCGTCAATTTAGTTGGTGTTTGGGAAACAGAGCTCTTTAGGTTCTAATATTGTACGTTGAAGTAGTTTTTGAACACCGCTAGAGGGCACTTTACCTGAAACACAAAATTTATTTCACCCTATCTTTTAATTGGACAGATATTGCAAATTTGAAAAACCAGCTTAAAGACAATTAAAAACTCAAAAAAGAATGTACTCTTTATTAATGCCGATAAACCTAACCATTTAGCCACTAATCGACATCAAAGTTTTCATCAGTTTTATCCAAATTAACCATGTATTTACATGGAATCAACCAATCAAGTCGCCTTGTGTATAATGAATTTGACAGTTAATGATTTTATACGTATATTTATTAATAAATTTGTCAACAAAAAAACTTAACACTAATTTAATATCTAACTAATCTTATTGGTAACTTACAAAATTAATTCTTTAAAAACAGAAAAATTATAACATATTTTCGAAATGGCCCCCATTCATTTCTATACATTTTCTAATTCTCTTTAAAAAATGTCCTTATGCGAAAAAATATCCTACTGTATTTCTAATAATATCACAACCATTTAATATCCGTTGACGCAAATCATTTTATTTTACCGGCGTCCTATAGACTAAAGCTTTCAAAGGGCCCCCAAAAAAAACCATTGGATTAATATCGAAACGGGTGCCCAAGATAATGGACCGTTTCGTCCAATCCACCTATCAGGAAATGTTTCATTTAAAACCTTTGTACAGCCACATTATAATGAGGTGGAGCGCCTTTAATCCCTGAAGTTTGTAGGGAACTTTTTCAACATGAAAGGTAGGTCGTTTTGAAGAAAATTTAAATAAACCTGTCTATTCAACGGTCCGTCAAAAAAATAAGGTCCTATTAGATGATCTCCTACACTTCCGGCCCATACATTCAACGAAAACCTTCCTGATGCTTTTTTTCTACAATGGCGGAGGGTTTTCTTCAGACCATTCGTGCGATTACGAAAATTTGTAATCCCATCCCGTGAATGCTGCTTCGTCAGTAAACAAAATTAGGTCGATGAACTGGTTATTTTCTTTTAAATTTTTCCAAAAATATTGACATGTCAGTCGTAGTTGTGAGTCACCCTCATAAAGTGCTTGAACCTTCTGTACATGAAATGGGCAGAATTCTTCATGAAGAATTTGCCAAGCTGTAGAATTAGCAATTTCTCTTGTAACCAAGTTCCTTGTGCTAATACCTGGATTTTCTTCTACTCCGATAACTCTTTGTTCTCTTTCAACAGTTCTCACATGCCTTGGTCTGCCTTTATCGGAAAACCAAGTTTTGAAAGAACCCATCTCACCAAGTCGTCTTGAATGTTGATGAAAGTTCGTGCACATGGGCATTCCTTTCTGGGTAAGTTGCAATATAAATCCGCCGGGCCCTTCTTTCATTCCCATGTGCTTGCCCGTAACAAATATGATATCACGGTACTCAATATTTGAATATTCTCGTTCCATTTTTCCTGTATGTTTTTAACACGAAAATTATTTTAAACAAAGTAATGAACCAATATTTGTCAAATTTCGCAAGATTTGACACAAGGCGACTTGATTTGTTGATTCCATTTAAATACATGGTTAATTTGGATAATCCTGATGAAAACTTTGATGTCGATTAGTGGCTAAATGGTTGGGTTTATCGACATTTATGAAGAGTACTTTCTTTTTTAAGTTTTTAATTGTCTTTAAGCTGGTATATTCAAATTTGCAATATCTGTCCAAATTAAAAAGATAGGGTGTAAATAAATTTTGTGTTTCAGGTAAAGTGCCCTCTAGCGGTGGTTTTAAAAAAAAACTACTTTTTAAAGTACAATATTAGAACCTAAAAGCTCGGTTCGTAGCCGAACATCAACAAACTAATTGAAGATAAATGTAATATGGCGGAAAAACAAAACAAAAAATTTAACTTTTCACCCCTGTATCTTGGTAACCATAGCGATCTCGACATTTTGCCAAATGACTTACTAAATTATTTTCCTATGTTGAATTACCCTTAAATTTCCAACGATTTTCCAATAATAAAAAGCTAGTTCTTCATCATAGCTAGTTAAACATTCATGTTTGGGATAATGCAGCTTGCCAGTTCGGTAAAATTCAGAATATGGCGAAAATGTCAGGGTCAGATCAAAAAGTATTCTTTGACTCTTCATCATAAAAGAACTCACGTTCATTGGGCCTAAGAGGGTATCTGGGACTTTTCGAGCGTGTTTCTCGGGTCTCAAAGCGGCGTCCAGATACGTTGATAAAAGTTTTTCGTCGTCGGTCTTGCGGCGGTCTTTGGGGACGGGAGGCGGCGGTAGGGATGTGTGGCGATGGGTCCCATCCGATGGCCGCCGCCCGCGCGAATCGAAGCGGCGACCGAGGCCATACTGTGCGGAGGAATGTTCGCTTGCACTAAGGGCAGGCAAGCTGGGCCAGAAGAATTTTTATAATTACCACCATTGGCCCCTTTGGCAGGTGACCTCACGCACTAGTATAAAACACCCTGTATATATATATATATATATATATATAATATATATATATATATATATATATATATATATATATATATATATATATATATAATAAAAGGGTTTTATAAAACCTGTAACAGGACAAAAATTAATTTTTAAATGCCTCCTATATTTCTTGTTACATTTTTTGTTTTCTACAAAAATTTTTTAAAAATTTTTTACCTGGTATCAATCCCTACATTCAGATATTCTCATTTAAATACAAATTTAGAATAAAATCCGCTTATCTCTTTGCAGTTTTAGTTTTATGGTTTAAGGGGTTTTTTGTAGAGTGACAAAACAGCCATAGTAATAATTAATAAGTAATTAGATATCAACGACAGTAGAAATAGGTAAAACCCTTAAACAAGAAAAAAGATTAAAAAAATTTTTTCGATTAAAACTGTCATTATGACTTTTTTATTAATCTCTTTTAAATTATTATGCAATCTCAGAAAACCCTAAAAACCATAGGAACGTTAAAAAAATTAAAGATGAGTGGTTTTTTCCCTTCTAAATTTGTGTTTAAATGCGAATATCTCTAAACAGTTAATATAGGGATATGATATGCTAAATAAAAATATCTAGAATTTGTGCAAAAACAAAAATGTTACAAAAATTAGGAGACATTTAAAAATGAACTTTTTTTTCAAAAACAAAATATTTTTTTTTAAAACTTTTTTTCCCAATTTGAATATTTAATGCAATAAAATTGGGGTATTTACAGACTTCCTGTTTTTTATATATATATATATATATATATATATATATATATATATATATATATATATATATATATATATATATATATATATATATTTTATATATATATATATATATATATATATATATATATATATATTTATATATATATATATATATATATATATATATATATATATATATATATATATATACCGAGCGTTTTTTTTTTTTAAAAGTAAAAACATTGCAAAAATTTTGGAATAATATATTGCGTCATTAGATGCCGATTTTGTTTATAGTCTTCCTATTACTTTCGGTTTAACCGGATATGGTGTAAATTTTAATATGTTAAATAAAATAGCCAGTGTATTTCCGGCTTTACCGGAAGTGCAGCGAATTTGCCTTTGTCAGTAATGTTACTTCAAAATGTATGATGACAGGCCCTGGATTTAACATTTTATGTAAATAAAGTATATTTATCATTTAAAATATTTTTGAACATGAAAAGTTTTATTTAAACCTAAAATGATTTTAGAGTTTGCTTCGTTGCCCCTGGGTAATCGATTGGACAATTTTAATATATATATATATATATATATATATATATATATATATATATATATATATTTTATATATATATATATATATATATATATATATATATATATATATATATATATATATATATATATATATATATATATATATATATATATATATATATATATATATATATATATATATATATATATATATATATAGGAAAGCCAGAGCACTGCGAACATGGGGGCGATCCTGGACGATTTTGGATGTACCTGAAAACGCCGCACGCTTTTTTCGATCAATAATTTTCGGTAAACAATAATTTATAAGACGGTCGGCCCCCCAAGCGATCAATTCAATAAGTTTATTTTATTCCTGAAAAATTCCCCTTTTCTATCGAACGCCCGACAGCTATGTACGGTGTCGATTTTTCCCCCCCAAAAATTTTTTTTAAAAAAAAATAATAATTTTTAAAAAATGGAAGTTTACAAACTGGAAAAAAAATTAAAAAATTTTTAAATGGTATCCCCGGGAAAAACCTGATGGGGGGAAAAGGGAATTGGGGAATTATTTTGTTAATTTATTTTCAAAAACACCCCACATTTTCACTCTTCACCGAGTCACAAAAAAATTTCGGGGCATTTGGTTTTTTTAACCCAAAAAAAACATAAACATGATAGTGCACCAAAAAAATAACGAAAGGAAAATAAGGGTTTTGGTAGTGGCAAGTGTTATTGAAAATCCTACAATTTCATTAATACAATTACACAACAGGTTAATTTTTGAAAAAAATCAGGGGGAAGAGTGCTAAAAAAAAAGGGTACCGATCTTACAAAGTAAGAAAAACCCATTAAATATTCCCGGTGATTATTTTAGACGAATGAATTTTTTTGAAACTGTAAGGGGGAAAAAGAAAATTACAATGAAAATTTTATAAGAAACATTGTTCTTCATGGTCTCACCCAACGTTTTTTTTTTTCTGGGGTCATGTAGAATCACAAATTTATGGTTTAGGAGAATAGGGCTAATAATCTACAAGAATTGCAATTTCAAAAATTAGAATTTTTTTGGGGGTTTTACCCTTAACATTCTAGCAAATGTCAGAAGGCGTTTTTTTTACAATCTTGGTTATTGTTTGGCTCAGGAAGGTGATTTATTTGACATCTTCGATAACTTGAAAATTTTTTTCCTTTTTTTTTTTTTATGAATGCACATTTTTAAATTTTTTTTTTTAAAAATCTTCACCCCTTTTTTTTTTTTTGGGGAAAAATTTTTTATTTTATTAGGAAAAAAAAGTCTTTAAGGGGAAATAATTTTAAATTTATGGCTGATAAGAAATCCAATCGAAGACGGTTGATGTAGCTTTTCCCTGCTCTTGCCTATAAACAAAGCATTTCTTACTGAAAAAAAAAGTAGTACACAACTAAACTGGGCAGATAACTCTTCCGAATTTTGAATTTTTTACCGTACTCCCCACCAGTCCCAACCAAAAAAGCCCTTTTGGAAAAAGACAGAAATTTTTAAAAGCAAACCACAAAATTATTATTGGTATTTTTTAATTGGGGGCATCCCCAAAACATCCGGGAGCCTCCTATGTTCGGGGGTACAAAAGGTTTTTTGTAATGATAATATAATATTATATTATATATATATATATATATATATATATATATATATATATATATATAATTTTTTTTTATATATATATATATATATATATATATATATATATATATAATTTTAAATTAGAAAAAAAGGGAATTGGTCAAATGATCTTTATATTTTCTTCTTAACTTGCCCAGCTTTTAAAAACCCCTTAGATTTTTTTTCTTAGGCTCTTAAACTTAAAAGATTATCTATTTATAAAACTCTAATTTACATTAACAAAAATAAAAAGACTTGAAATAAAATTTAAAAAAATATTGCTATCATTGTTTACTAAAAGTTGACTTTGACAGATAAATAAATTTTAAAATTTACATTTAAGATATTTTGAACCGATAA
>JAHBCN010004858.1:0-60130 GCA_019359885.1 Listronotus oregonensis | reverse complement strand
ATCGTTTTAGTATTGCCTCCTTTTTATCTGATATTGTAAATTGTATTTAAAGTTTTTTTCTGAAGTAATTGTTTTAATATTTGGAAAAACCTTTATACATCCTGTATTATTCACTACGAACAATACCTAGCTTGGGTTGCTTATCCTTTTATTCTTCTTTTTTTTAAAATAATTTATCATATTTTCTCGGTTTTAACTGAACCACTAGTAAATAATTTCAACTTTGAACAATATGTTAATTTTTGATGAAATCACGTTATGATAAATAAAATAATTTGATACGGAACATCCTTATTTTTAAAAATTATATTATTCGGTTTTCAATGCAACCACTATTAGTGACCAAATAATCAATAATCGTTATAATTTTGCCCCCAAAATAAAAGGCACCAAAGTAACTAAACGACTGATTTATTGACTAATATTTTAACAACAGGGATAAATGCAATTATTCTTCTATATTTAACATTAATAATCAATATACCTTCGGGTCCAGGATTAGGGGGGACGAGGTGCTTCGCACTAGGCCAAAAATCAATAACGTTATAATTTTGCCCACCTATAAAAGCGCAATAGAACTAAACGATTTTATTGACAAAATTTTTAACTAACGAGGGGGTAAATGCAATTATCTCTTCTACTTTTAACATTAATAATCAAATCCTTCGTGGGCCATGGATTGGCCGGGGGACGAGGTGCTTCGTCACGGAATTACCCCCGGTTCAAACCCCAGGGTTTTTTTTTTAAAAATGGCGGGGGGAAAAAACCACTTGACCGAGGCGCTACTTAACCACGTAACCCCATGACGTAACGCCGATGATGTAGCCCCGACGATTGCCGATGACGTTCCGAGGTTTTCCGATTACGTAACCCGAGGTTTGCCGAAGCGCGCCCTTTTTTCCTGATGGGGGAAATCACCGGGTCGCAAAAGGCCAACTCACCAAAGGGTCGCATCCTTACTCATGACTTATTTGGAAGAATTGTCAGTTTCAATTCAATTTTTAAATAAATAAACCGCTACTGCTTTATTTAAAATTTTATTTTTTATGCAGATTATATCCTAATAAAGTAACATCTATTTAAAAATTTGATTGGGTCTGACAAATGTCAACGTAAATATATCATGTGTTTTCCAATCTTTTGTTACTGTTTTTATTTCCAAGCCTACTTGACTACTATTTAAATTAGAATTAATAAATGCCCCAATCACGGCATTTTCATGTTTTCGATTGTTCATTTTCTTCTATAGTTGATACAATACATACTTTAAAACAGTTTTTAGTATTTTTTTTATTTACAGTAATATTTTTTTTTTTTGCCAAAAATACGGTTTTGATTATTATTTGTGGTAATATTATTATTTGAAAAACAGGTTACTTTGAAATAACTCAAAAACGAATGCAGATATGAAAACGCGGTTTTTGCCAAAGTGTAGGTATTTATTTTCTCTTCTAAGCATCAATAAAAAGTATATTATCGTATTTAACTGTTTCGAGATAATCTCGAAAAACCTAGTTTTTCCTAAGCAACGCCCTTTAGTTGATGAACTACAAACTACAACCAATAAAACAGTAAAACGTGTTTAGAATCTATAATTATATAGAAGTTCTATCAAAGGGCCTACGAAACTTGCCGGGGTAAACGTAAAAAAATCGGTTTGCCGGTCCGTTCTGGCATGATTTCAGACCCTAAGCGATGACACCGCCACAGAGAACGGACACATTTTCTCGCCTATAAAATCTAACTTTTGAACTGCATCTGATACCCTTTGCCGGTCCATATGAAGGTCAGTGATTCTACCTGAACAATCACCCATTTTAATATATTAAAGTATTCTCATAAGATTCTGTATAAACTTAGGACAAAATTAAAATACACCATTATTTGAAAAAGTCAATTAAAATTGTATGAACTTAATTGTTTCAGCTAATTACTGTTTAAAGAAAAAGGAAAAAGAGCATAAAAGAAGTGAGGACAATGATGACGATTTTTTGTAATATTCCCGACTTTTTGTTTGTGTCAGAAGCAGAATATTATTACCGTTAAAAGAAAATTATGAAAATGAAGGGACGATGCTTTCTTTACATTTTATTTTTACTCTTATTAATATTAAGTTAATATAGTTTTGGGGCCAGGGCCGTTTTATAGCCGATAAATGCCCTTGGAGTTTTACTAGGTATTTTTTATGTATTCTGACCTGCTAAATTTAAAAGACCATACTTTAAATGGGTTTTGACGTCCGCTGAAAATTTATTAACTTTAATATATTATTAAGGACCTCAACAGGGTGAGCCGCTAGAGCTAGGTATAATTTTTGTGTCTTGCTAATTTAAAAAAGAATGTTTTCTAAGTATTACCTTTATTTAATTAGTAAATTATAAAAAAACTTTTACATTTTTTTCTGTATATTAATTTGTTTAACTTACAAAGTGTTATAAGGTATAATAAAAATACAGGGTAAACCAAAAATTATTATTACAAATCCTTAATAAGATTTTTATTATATATTTTTTTAAATTTTAAGTAATATGGGATTTAAATTCACAGAACCTCGTATATACTGGTTTACTTGCCTTAGTGACCATTCTACTATGTCAAGGATATGATTATAAACATCCAGTAATGTTTTTTGTTTATCCTCAGGCGAAAAGATAGTTCCTATGCTAAAATAAATAATGCCATCTTTTTAAAATCATTTTGTGTTATTTTAAACCCCTATTTTTGTTGGCAGTTTATTTAAATAGTTAAATAGCTTAAATTATTATTTAAATGGGAAAATTTTTTTTTTATTTAATGAAATTTATTTTAAAAAGTTTTTAAAATTTAATTTTTTTTTTTTTTTTTTTTATTTTTTAACATAATTTTACAATTTACTTTTTGGAACCTATTTATTTTTAAATTTAGGGCCCCCGTTAAAAATTCTTGTTTTTTTTTACCCTTTATTTTTATTTTTTACCCCTAGATTTTTTAAAAAAGTTAATAATTTGGAAAGAGCTAAAATAAAAAAAAAAGGTTTTGTGCCAAAAATTTTTGCTTTTTTTTTAATAAATTTATATAAAAAAACCAAAAAAGGTCATTTGGGAAACGTTTTGTTTTGCTTATAAAAGTAAAAAAAATTTTGAAAACAATTTAAATTTTTTTTAAAGAGTTATATAAATATTTTTATTAAGGTAACTAATAAACTAGATGTAAATGAAAATGTAATTTTAATAAACAATTTACCAAAATATGTTTTTTTTTTCATTAATGTGATTTTGTTTTTTTTTTTTAACAAATCATTTATTAATTTTATTTAAATACCAAACCACTCAAAAAATGGAAAAAAAAAAAAATTAAAAAAAAATTTTTTTTAATTTTTTTTTTTAAAGGTATACCAAAAAAAAACCTAAAAATTGGTTTTTTTTATTTTAACAAAAAAAAATTTTCATTTAGAAAAAAAAGGTTGAAAACTCTAATTAAAGGTCTTGTAAAAAAACATATTTTGTGTTTTATAAAGTTTGGTGAATTTTTCATAGTTTTTAAGATTATGACGTTTTAAATTTATTAAAATCGTTAATAGCTAAAATTATGCCTTTTCTTGATTTTTTTGATGTTTAACCCTCAATTTTGACTTCAAATTCGTGTTCAGCGAAAATAAGTACGCCAGAAAATCGTAGTCTGACAACCAGCACTACCACCTTTTTGGTACCTGTGTAATCATTGCAACCTGAAAAAATACAAATATCTAAAGCTACTTAACTAAATTAAAGCAGAAAAATAAGGGAGTAGATAAGCTATATACCCTTCTCATTGAAAATGGTTTGTCATCGGTTTTCGTCAAGGATCTTAAAATATGTAAGTACATAAGACATTTTTGGTTGATAACCCTTTGACTGGCTCGTCAGAAACGTCACAGATCCAGTAAACTTTTTTATATCAATATTATTCTTTAGCAAAATTTCTGTTCTTAACATCGAATACAATGACCGTAACGAAGAGCTCTTCATATGCACTTTACTTTAAAATTAGCCAACAAAACGTTTTCAGTTATACGCTTAATATTCTTTTCTTCAAGCCAATAAATGAATTTTTGATAAGCCCAATCGTACTTTGATTTCGATTTTTCAGGGATTAGTCTCGACATGCAATTTGAGCAGCTTTCTTCACATTACTTGAGACATCCAAACTAGATTGATATTTTTGGCTTAATAAATGTAAAAACTTTCTAACACTAACTATGTCACTCCCAACCGCTGTGTTCACACGTCGTTGTCGTGGTGGGGCCCAGTAGGATCTTTGAACATGCGCTAGAGTTGCTGGTTATCGGCAACTCTTGTTGCCACCGTATGGAACGGGATCCGAAGCTAAGATGAACACAAGGCTTAACTCAAGGTGTTAGCATACCGTGCTGATAAGTGAATGACATCCTGTGCCTTAAACAGGTGTCTCCAACGGTGCCTCTGAGATACAGGGCGACCTTCAGAGTATCTAGCCTTACTGCGGTAATGCGGGGCTCTGCCGTGGTGGACTATTACTTCCCTAGCTCCAAACAGAAAGCGAAAAGAACCACTTTTATAGGAAAAAAGGACAAAGGTGCGCTGACCGAAACGGATAAATCCGTTTCGAGAGGTGCCACTGAGGTCACAAGCAGACAAAGGTGGCCGACCGAAACTGGTAAATCCGTTTCGAAAGGTGCCGAGGCGCCTGTTTCACGGGAAAGGGCTAATCCATCCCGAACAAACAGGTCTTAGGAAGGGATCCCCCTTTATAGGGAAATGGGTTCCCTGGCTTTAAACAGAAAGCGATAGGACCGTTTTCATAGGGTAAGGTCGGAGATGCGGCTCAGAAAGAACATCTGGTTCCTGTAACAAGGACCTGGTAGCAATCACGTCACTAGGCCGGGAGAGGAGGGCATGACGGATTAAATCGTCTGCTGTCATACTCTCCAGGAGACAGGGACCCCATGAACACATAGCATATTTGCTCGTGTCCGGTAGCGACACGAGTAAAGGAGATGTAAGAATTTCTGCCAAATCTGGTATCGGATTCATTAGAAGTCCGATCCTATTGGGAGAAATTAAAAAGATGTGAGCCACAATAGACCGAGCGGTCGCAGTGGAGGGCGTAAAAAGTCCACTTACTTTAAACCTAAACCCTAAACCCAACTATGTCACTAAAGACGCCGCGATTAAACAATGCTTGGCAACTGAACTGAATACAGGATTCAAAAAACTATTTAAACGTTTTTTTTTCTATTTTCTTGTAAAAACAATTTTATTTAAAGTTACGAGAAATTTTGTATGGAACACGTTGAGAAAAATAATTTTTTGTAACTCGCGCTACTTTGCGGGCTCTCGCTAGGCTTGGCCCGCAAAAATCGCGCTTGTTACACATAATGAAACTTTTCTAACCAGTTGCACTGGTCATTGTTAAAAGTTGAAAAAATTCTTTCGCATTTTACGTTTTGAACGGGCAAACACAGCATTTGCTTTGCATAATTAAAACTCTTTTAATATTTAAATTTTCTATTCTTTAATATGCTAACCGTATGACAGAATTCCTTAAATCAAGTTTACTACACTATGATGTAGTTTTATATTCTTGCAATCATTCTCGACTTATTACAAAAACCAATCTAATAAATTACCAAAAACCGTTGTCTACAAAAATTTTCAAAAAATCGGAGTTAATAAACTTACCCTGATTTTTGAAGTTAGTTTATTAAAAAGTAAGATTCTAGTTAATGTGGCAATGCTGAGCACATGCATCTGCCTAATGTCGTCACAAGTCGTTTTGGTTTGACGTCAGTTTTAAAGGGCCAAACATAACTTTAAGTAATTCGCCGAAACTAAATTTTCCGAAAAGTATATTTAGCCGATGGTTTTAAATAGAAAAAGCTGGAGTCTTAACGTGTTTTATATTCTAAATAAGTTGGCAACTGTTAGCTTTAATGCGTTGACTAATTATCTAGAAAAAAATTATTATGCATATTTACAATAACATTTTTAAATAATTTACCAATATTTAAAACGAAAAAAGTTTTCGTCTTTATAAAAACAACGGACTATTTCATTTATTTTTATTGCAAGTACAAACAGAAAAGGCAAAGCATAATGTTGAAAGAATTTCGTAATTTTTTACCGAATCATTTTTTTTTCTTTAACCAAAAAATGTATAATTTGAATTTCTGCTTTTTTGTTTTGGTTTCGCCAAGCAGAAAAATCCTAATTAGATTTTTTTATAGCTTACTACAATGAAGATATTACAAAGCGTCTCATGTATCATAATAGTTTATTTCATTACCAGTACGGAAATGACGATTTTTCTGTGCGCGCGTGACAAATTCTCGTGTGAGACGCAGCCGAACACGGGAAGTCATGCAAGAACGGAAAAATCCATTTCTGGACGTGTAATGAACGATATTTTTTATTATACTTAGGTACCTGAAAACAACATAAACAAAAACATCGCAAAAAATGATTTAAGAAAATTGCGATTATTTATTTTTATTTTTAAAACAGTAAAACAAATTAACAAAAAAATTACAAGCTAATTAAATCCAAGAAAATTAATATTGGACGGAACCGTTATGATTAATGGTTATATTTATTGTACAATTCGTATTATTGTTGAAGCTCAATCCCTTTTGTATTTCTTTTTGTTGAACTAAAGATGTTGAAGCGGAGTGTTCGTGTATGTTTTGGTTCTCTTGATTGACTGTTACATATTTTGTAGTTTTCAAGTTACAAGGCCTAAACAACTTTTGAGATACTTCAATTTTTCTTTATATGAACTCTCTATATATCCTTCTGCTACATTGGAAGAAAGCCATCCTCCGTGTCTTTTCAAAGTGAGCAAATTACCGCCGCTTTCTACCAACATGGCAGCCGAAGAACGCCTTAGCCCATGTCCGGTATATTCTTCGTGATTTTTTAGTTTTAAGTATTTTGCAACAAGTTTTGGAATACCACTTATAGTATGGCACCCAGCATGTTGAGCGTAACATCTTTGGTTTCGGTATGCACAAATAATTTTCTACTCTCCATATTTTTAGGGCGGAGATCTGCGTATTTACAGTAAAGTGTACAGGGATTTAATTTGCAATTTTCATTGGTAATTGTAAAATTTCTTGACCTGTGAGTTTTTCCATCTCGTAAGAACACGACCAGGAAACGCCCATTATCTTCCACATCGTCTAAACTCAAACGTATTAAATCATCTCTGCGGCATGCGCCGAAGATGCCAAACACCAAAATTACTTTTGCTAGTAGATATTCTCCATCTGAAGCTTCACATAAAAATTTGGTTACTTGTTCTGATGTAAGAACCTTGGATTTCTTTGGTACATATCCTACAGCTTGTCGTTTAAAAAAAGCGATAGTTTTTGGATATTGGTTGTGAGTATTTTCTTTTATTGCCAAGCAACTCTTTAACATGGAGAATCGACTCCATAAGGTGGATGACTTCATAGATTTGGTTTTTTCAGAAAATAAACTAGGAGAATATCGTCACTCACAATTTTGATTCTTTTCTGAGTCCGCCATTCGGTAAAAATGTGATATTCATGTTCATATCTCAACCTGGATTTCACTGGTAATAAATCTGCACTTACTTCCGCCGCTTGTTGTAATATAATATCGGGAATATCCGGATTTTCTTTCAAATCTAAATTCATTTTTTGAGAATGGCATAAATTTTACTGACAAAAAATAAAATATGTCATTAATAAATAAATCGTTGTTATGAACAGTTTCCATGGATGGATTTTTATATTAGCACATGAAAAGAGGGATCGGGAAAAAAATTCCGTGCGCTGTTTTGAAAATGTCATATTAACTGTATTTTATACACAGTTTAAAATGTAGTATTTTTAGGTAAGTATAATAAAAAAAAATATTTAAACATGTATAAAATAACACAGGTTCACAAAAAAAGTGGTGTGTGCTGGGTGGTCGGGCTAAGATTTTCTGGTGCATTTTTTTTCGCTGAACATAAATCTGAAGTTAAAATTGAGGGTTAAAGAGAAAAAAATCGAGAAAACCCAAGAAAACCGACATGGTACATTTACCCGCAGAAACCTGGTACCACGGAATGTTTGAAGAACTACTATTTAAACTATAAAACATATTAAAAAAAAATTATAAAACAAAAACGAGATTTTAAACTGTCTATAAAAAAGTTTATAAACATTTTTGATAAGAAAAATAATAAAGGAGATATAAACGAAAATGTAATTTTGACAAAAAATTTCAGCAAACCATTTTTTTTTCATTAATTTTTCCAGAGGTATACCTAAAAAAATCCTGACAACTCGGTTTTTTGATTATAACTCAAAAAACATTGCATATAGACAAAACGGTTTTCCAACTTAAATTAAAAGCCTTGTAAAAATACATAGTTTATGTCATATAAAGTGTCATGTGTCTTTTATATTTTTTGAGATATTGACGTTTTAAATAAAAAAATCGTTAATATCTGAAATTACGCCTTTTCTTGATTTTTTTGTTTTGTGTTTGACCCCCAATTTTGACTTTAGATTCATTTTCAGTGGAAAAAAGTACGCCAGAAAATCCTAGTCCGACACCCAGCACACACCACTTTTTTTTGTGGACTTGTGTAATCATTGCAACCTGAAAAAATATAAATATTTATAGCTACTCAACTATTTTAAAACAGAAAAGTAAGGCAGTAGATAAGCTGTATATCTCCATCATTAAAAATAACTTGTCATCGGCTTTCCTTAGCCAATTATTAAATTTTGATAAGCCAAATCGTACTCTGATTTTGATTTTTCAGGGGCCAAACTAAACATTGCATTTAAGAAGCTTCCCCTACATCACTAGGTACATCCAAACTAGATTCTGACATTTTTTGACTTGAGAAATGTAAACACCATTTGCTTTGAAAAATTTTTAATATTTAAATTTTCTATCGTTATTTCTAAATATGATAACCGTGTGCCAGAATTCGTTAAATGAAGTTTAGTTTCATATCCTTGTAATCATTGTCGGATCTTAATAAAAAGCAATCTAATAAATTACCAAAAACTGTTGTCTACAAGAATTTACGAAAAACCGGGGTAAGTTTATAAAAAAGAAATCTAGTTAATGTGACAACGCTGAGCACACGCATCTGCGTTATGTCGTCATAATTCGTTTCGGTCCGACGTCAGTTTTAAAGGGCCAAACATTACTTTAAATATTACGCCAAAAATAAATGTTTGCGATAGAAGTTATTTAGCACATGAATTTAAAAAGAAAAAGCAAGAGTTTTGAGAAGTTTTTAATTTAAAATAAGTTATATGCAGAAGGCCTATTTATCATAACTGATCTGTACTATTTATCATGTAAATTCTTAACAATGTTATAAAAAGAGTTATTTTTGCGGGCAACTGTAAACTTTAATTTATTAAATAACTGTCTAAAAGAAAAAAATATGTATAATGATAATTATTTTTTTTAATTAATAATAACATGATATTAAAAACGCGTTTTAAAAAAAAATCTATTAGCAAACATTTTATTACCGAAAAAAAAAGTTCTCGTCTTTAAAAAACAACAGACTATTAAATTTATTTTTATTGCAAGTACAAACAGAAAACGCAAAACATAATGTTGAAAGAATTTAGCAATTTTCTACTTTATTATTTCTTTTTTTCTTTAACCAAAAATGTCTAATTTGCATTTCTGCTTTTTCGTTCTGGTTTCGTCAAGCAGAAAAATCGTAATGAGAATTTTTATTTTTTTATTTAACTACAATAAAGATATAAACAGCGTTGCATATATAAAATTTTTGTTATTTATATAGTAATTAAATATTGGTGAGTCAGAACTAGAATAGGCCTATTGCACATTTTTTTATTAGCTAAAAATAACCCTTTATACCTAAATAACAGTTCTACAAATATTTTTTTTATTTTAAATATTATATTTTAACCACATTTATTTACAATGCCTGGGTCGACACAAGGCACTGCAGCTAAGTTCCAGTATTACATCTTGGATGACAAAAAACTAAGCGGAGCTAATCCGGATATTGAAACACTATGGATTTGCTATCAGTAGATAAGTGTCATTTTTATGTTGGTATTAAAAAAGTTAAAAACTGCAAAAACACGGCCGACAAACCAATTTCTGGGTGCAGAGATTTTCAGTGCGATGAAAAGAAATGTCAATTTAATAGGCAAAGGCTTAAGCGAAATAAAGACAGACAGAAAACGTGCTGTGGCCGATTCCCTTTCTACCGGCCCAACAAGAAGAATAGCGCGGCCAGGGCATTCGAGCGAACTAGGCAGTATCAGCCGGACCCCGGACGTTAAAGCAGTAAATTTTTAACGCATTTTTTTGGAGATTTTTTACGATATTTTCGTTTTTATGCGGTCATGATAATTACTGTTGTTTTAATACAACAGAAATTAAAAGGTTGTTAAATTTTTACTAGACTTAGGCCTAAAAATAAAATAAAAATTGTTATTCCAAACACAATAAACTTATGAACATTCTTAAAAATTATAAGATCAATAGCAACCCAATAATAAAAAAAAATAACTTAAAAAAAATAAAATTAAAAAAAGCATTTCCATTTTAATAAATGCTCGAAGACATCGCCCTGCTGAGATTTTCAATACCCGAGCCGATTATAAAACTCCGTCCTAACATTCGACATTTACAATTTACAATTTGCAGGCCTCTTATGTGGATACCTGTAAATAATTTGAGTAAATTGGCCCCACAAAAAAAAGTAAAGAGGAGTCAAATCCTGTAACCTTGCAGGCCATGGTATGATACCTATGCCACAAATAAGCCGTTCAGGAAAAGTCCCAGTCAGAAATTCCTAAACTGGCCTTGCGTTATGAGCAGGACAGCCGTCCTGCTGAAACCAAATTTCCTTGAAATTAACATTAAAGGTCCGCACAGCTGGCATAATTTCCTTTTGCAGCATTTGCAAATATTTTTCCCCATTTAAGTTGACTTCAATGACAAAAGGACCTACAATGTTGTCGCCCAAAATACCCGCCCTAACGTTTAATTTTTGGGGATATTGTAACCGTACAGGCGCACTTAAATGTTTATCTCCCGTGACCAATTTCTGGCGACTGCAGGATTATGATAACCATAAAGAGAAAATGACAATAAATCTGTAAAGAAAATATTTTTTAGAAAATCGTCCCTTTCATCAATTTTTCTTTTCATAGTCTCACAATACTCCATTCGCCTTATGTAATCATCTGGGAACATTTCTTGAGTAGTTTTAATTATGTAGGATTTATACCCATGCTTTTTTAAAACATGTCTAACTGTGTGGTCTTAGATGCCAATTTCTTGGGAAATTTAGATGCTAGAGCATAGCTTACTTGCTTTCACAAATAGAGAGTCTTCTTGTTCTTCGTGATAGAACTTACCACAATGGTTTTTTTAAACGATTAAAGTAATTTAAAATAGTTTGGCAGAATGGGACCTGTTGGCCAGGGTATTTAAACGCAAATTGCCAAAAAACTTTACTGGCACTTGCAGTTTTGAAATACCATAAAATTATATTATTTTTTTGTTCACGCAAATGCATTTTTTAAAAAGTCTATGTAAAAATAAGCCCAGCTGCCCTAGAAAGTCATTAAATGTATTGCAAGTAAACGCGAGCAGCAATGTTGCCAACCAGTAAAAATAAAATTATTTATGATGTCTTGCCTGATAAAATAATAAATACCTATTATTAAAATAGTAAAGTATCTTTAACAATTCTAAAATATTAATATTCATATTTTTTTACGCGCATAACTTTTGTTATGCGCTTAGCAAAAAACATGTTAACACAACAAAGATTTTTTTACAACTATTTTACTTTTAATAGATCTTACAAGGAAAAGTAGATGCAAATCTTCCTGGATTTACTTCTACACTAGCCAAGTGGTCGATTTTATTCATATTATCAATATCAATGTCTTTATTATATGATCTTGTTCTGGGTTGTATAAAAAGGTCTTACAGAAATATCACAAGAAAATGCTTTTTTACAGTATCTGCAAATTTTAAAATTTAATAAGATTTTTTTTATTTCTCGAAAAGGTAGACCAGGATTGTGAAAACCGCATTTCTCTGTCTTCACTAATAAATAAACGACTAACCAAATTATCGAAAATTAGAAGGGAAGAAATACTTTCTGGATCGAAAAAGGAATTCGAGCTTTTTTGAGCTGAAGATGTAACATTGGATTGTTTGTGCAAGAGATAAAACTGTTAATTGTAGAGGCAAAATAAAGTTGGTGAGAGTACTGAGCCCTGGGGCACCTCAGCAATAATTTGATGAAAGCTAAAAAGTGACCATATACAATAACTGATATACGTCGATTAGAAAGAAAACTGAAAAGCCAGAAACAAAGCTTAGGTGGAAGACCGCAAGGAGCCCATTATGCTAGACATGGTAAAAAGCTTTGTACATATCAAGACCAACGATTCGAAGTTGTTTTAAGATTCTTCCGAGAAAGGTGACTATGTATTTTTTAAATTTTATTATTATACTTTTATTATAAGTAATTCATTTTTTTATAGTAAAAAAAAGTTTTTATTGAATGCTATATAACGAAAATGGGTTTTAAAATTACAAAAAGTAAATATTCGCAGTTATAAATAGTACGTAGTTATAGCAATGAAATTACATTTAAAAAATTTTAGCTAATTTTTTTCTTCCTTAGTTTTTCTCTTTTCTCATTAATTTTCGCACAAAAATAAATCTTTCTTTATTTACACAGCGGAATACTAATTTGTAAGCTGAAAATCGCAATTTTACTAATTACTTTTTTGTGATAAATCCGGTAATACGTCTACAAGCCAAAAGCAAATATTTAATTAAAAAGAGTTCTCTCATTGCTCTTCTACGAATGCCTTAAAGCTTACGAAAAGAAAAGCATCTTTTTTGCAAAAATAATTCTAATAAAGCATAGAACACTAAATAAATGTATTTAGTGGAATTTTAAGACAATACAGAGTGACTTAACAATTATAAATATAGAGTTGGGTTTAGGGTTGGTTGGCTGGTTTGAGCGGGGTTGGTCTTGTGTCCATATTTGCACTGCAGCCTATTGGCCTATTCTGCTCTTCTTTCTTTTAATAAAAGTCCACTTTTCTTTACTAGGTTTTATAAATCTTATCCTAGATGTTTATGCGGAAAAAGAATTTTGCTTTGTATTTGTATATTGATCTCCTTTGTGACTCAGTGCATTGCAGTCGTATATTATGTGTGAGGCTGTTTGCTCCTCTACTCCGCAAAGCCAGCATGTTGTGGAACCCTATTTATGACCATTTTCTGCAAGTGTTTCTTTAGATGGCAGTGGCCTATCAAAAGTCCTACCACTACTTGTCTTAATTGAGTGCGCACCAGAAGAGCGACCTCAACTATTAGCTGTCAGTTTCTTGGAATAGTCGTTTACCGCTTCCCTCGCATGGGTTTTACCAGGTAATGCATACTAACGATTCAGATGTTGCTTTTGAGAACATCTGTTTGTTGCTGCTTTTATTGCCTCTTTTGATAGTCCGAGGACTGGCTCTGAGCTGTTTAAATTTCTACATTAATTTACTCTTGCTAGTTCATTTGTTTTCTCATTTCCTTGTTATTTTACTAATTTATTTTTTTATGCTCAACCCAGTATTACATTTATAGGACAAAAACAAATATTTAGTTAAAAAAAGCTTTTTCATTGCTCTTTTACGAATGCCTTAGAGCTTACATAATGAAAAGCAGCGTTTCTTGCAAAAAATTCTTATAAAACATAAAACACTAAATTAATTTATTTTGTTAAAATTTTAGGTAAACACAGAGTGACTTAATTATAAAAATAGAGCTAAGAATAGGGTTGACATTTTTTAAATTTTAAATAGAAAAGTAAAAATGGTTTTTTATTTTAGCTCTACAAATTTTCAAGGCAATTTGTAGTGACGTACCGTAAGTAGCTTAGGTAAATCAAAAATCTGTCTATTAACACGAGACTTAAAAATTTGGAAGTTTAAGAAAAAAGGAAAAACTTTTACAGGCAAAAGGTTTCGCAAACTGAACTCTCTTGGGATAAAGGAATAAACAAAGTGTAAAGTTTAGATCCTTTTTAGTTGGGCTGAGGATTCATGAAAGTGTCACTTACGGCCGAGTGATGATCGCGTTGTTAAATTTAGCAATGGATTTAGCAATTGTTAAAAGTTAACAACGGTTTAGAATGTTTAACAAAACGTCATTTTTAGTGTTATTTTAATGATTTTGGTAGGCAACCTGTCAAAATCTGACATTTTGTTAAACATTCTAAACCGTTGTTAACTTTTAACAATTGCTAAGTCCATTGCTAAATTTAACAACGCAATTATCACTTGGCCGTTAGTGTTACTTTATTGGGAGGTGCTAGAAAAGACATTATATTGGCTAATTCGTCTGAGCAGAGCAATGTAAATACCTACAAAAAAGCAACGGATCCTAAACAATTTGACGATGGGAAAATAACAGAATGTATTGGGAAAATGGGGTTATTAGTAAGGCTAACCGCACCTCTGTAAATAATATTGAAAATCATAAGAGTTGTGGGAGACGCCATTTTTTAGATATAGAAACAATACTCCAAGCAGGTCCAATTTGTGATATATAAAAAATACAGAAATTGCAAATAAAAAAATTCTGTTGGATCAAAAAGGAAGTGATGCGAGCTTTTCGAAGCTACTGTGGTGATGGATCTAATATGTTGTATGTATGCCAATTAGGATCGTTCTCACAGGTAACGCTCATAAGATTAAATGACACTGACACACAAAAAGTATTTTGAGTTGTTTAATCCGAATGCAGGATTTCTTCGACCCCATTATGTCAAGGTCAAGGTCGTTTCAAGGTCAAATTGGAAAAATCTTTTAGGTCGAGAAAACTGCAGTGCCTTTATGTATTTTGAGTCGCCTGATCCCAATCCGGGGTCCGTTTGAGTCCATTACCTCAGATCAAGGTCAAATTATAAAAATATGGTTTTCTAATTTGACCTTGACGTAATGGTACCAATGGACCTTAAACTTAAGGTGAATTCGAATCAAGCGACCCAAAATAATAAAATATACTGTGGCGGGATTCCAAGATCAGACCACAGTTTTTTCTCAATTTGACCTTGAAATAACCTTAACCCTGAGGTGACGGGGCCAAACAAACTCTGGACTTAGATTCAGCGATTTAAAATACTAAAAAAATACTATGGTGGGATTTCTAGATCAGACAACTTTTTTGTGTGCATTTTTAGGACTTGGTCTCTTTTGCGAACGTCGGATTTTTAAAATTTCTAAAATCAGCAGTTTACATACTACATGCGTTTTGACAAGTTGTAAACATAGAATGGGGAGTCAGGAAAAAAGAAACTGATTTAAAACATGACCACAGAACTATGCATAAAGGAAACACAAACTGTTAAAGGCTACAAATATGGGTCCCAACTTTGTCGTAAGTACAAAATGGATTATTGTATATAATGTAAAAATAATTTTTTTCTTAATGCTTTAAATAACGATACACATCTCTTTAATATTGTCACAATATATTTGTTTATGATAAGCGATAATTAAAATATTTTTGATGAATTTAATTCAAGGTATTTTTTGGACAAAAATACGGTAAGAGGCCAAATCCAACACATATTTTGTCTTTCGAACTGCGGATGATTCGGAACGAATTGCAGGCAATCGATCACGATGTCACACTTATAGATTCATGGCAAAAAATAAAAATATTTTAGTTAAATATCAGGTGAATATAGACTGACTTAACAACTATAAAAGTAGGGTTTGGTATATGCTACATATATTTTTTTAAATTGTTCGCGAGATAATTAATTAAATAAACAAGCCCCTTTTACTCTTGGACAGACAATAAAGGGTTCCACAGTCAGCAAAACCGTACATTTATTATAAAAAAAAAAAAAAAGTATTAATGTACAAATGACGTTTGTTTAGTAGCGCACCATTCCAGATCTAGTCAAAAGCCATAAATATATTAAAAGAAGCAATATGGAGTTGGTTAAGAAAATAAAAGAGCCTGTCCCAGTTAAGTGAAACAAACACAGACAAATGTTTTACCTCCAGAATATTTTTTTCGGGTGGCAGCGTCTTAGGAAGGAAAAACTCTTTACCATCCAGCACAATCCCATAAAAGACAAAATTTTTACAGCAAGTATTTGCCCTTTGCTTTCTGGTAGTATTTTTAGAACATCCATCAAAAACTGGATATTTAAATTTGTAAGTAAATTTACATTTTATTTTTTATATTTAAATTAATAATATTTTCTTACTACTAGATAATACAAATTTAAAAACATATATTTTTTAAGTTTTAATACGTTTTTTATTTTAAAAATTATAGTGCCAAAATAAAGTATACGTACGATTTTTAATATATCATTGAACGGGTAGGTTTCCCCCTAAACAATGTATAAAAAAAAGGTTTTTATTGCAAAAAAGTAAATTTGATACATCGGTGGAGAAACTCCAAGAAATTTAAAGGAATCCACAAAAACTTGATGCTGGCCTATTTTTACGAAAAGTGGGCTATTTTATATGGTTAAAGTATTGTACATAGGTGATAATTTTGTTATTTGTTTTGGGCAAAAGTCCTTAAGGGAGTATTCTGGTCTAGAGGCATGAATTTCAAGCGTTTTTCGAACCCAATAAAAAAAAAACAAAGAATATTTTTAGTATTCACTTTTTTGTTGCTTGTTTATTTGTATTTCAGAAATACATAAAAAAATTTAAAGTTAAAAAAATAAAAATTTAAAAAGTTGTCGGCTGGTAAAGTGGGGGGTCCAAAAAAGGGGTGCCCTGGCGTGCAGGATTCCAACCCTTCTGGTCATCTGAAATAAAAAAATCAAACGGATTTCTAATCGGTGAAGATGTCGCTATCTCCTCAAGCTCGAAAAAGTAAAAAAAAAAAAAAATGGCGGTAATTTAAAAAAATAGTATTTTTTTTACCTTTTTTTTAGCAGTTCTTAATTTTTTAAAAATAGTTAAAATCAAAATTTTGATTTAACACTAATTGGTGATATAAAGAAATGTATAGAAAAGCTTTTTACAAAATTTTAATTAAATGGGTTCAGTATAAGTTGAGATATCATGATCGCCAGCTATAAAAAAGTAGTTTCGAGAAAAACGCTTATTGTTCGATTTATTCTAATAGAATCAGCTTAGTCGCCGCATCATTAAAATTGCTGTAACTCTATAAATATTTAAAATTTTAATAAATTTCTTCTGGGATTTATTTTTGAAGAACTAGGGTTTAAAAATATAATACAAAAATGATTTTTTAAATTTTTTAGACTAGAATACTCCCTTAAAGCTTTTAGTGGGAAGAGTTCTTTTAATATTTATAGCTACACTGTTTAAAATAAACGTTTTTCTCTCTTGTAAAATTGTGTTTTTATAAAGGAACAATTGCTATGCTGTAAAATGGTCTATTACTGTATGATTTTAAGGTCTGTAATGTAGTGCATTACTATACAAAATGCGAAAAAATTCGTTAACTTAAATAACAAGGTTAAAATCGTTGATTATTAGATAATTATGCTATAATAGGGATTATTAATAAATAATTTTGTATACGGTAATAATACTCATAAATAAACAATAACCGAAGAAATAACTTACATAACAGAAATAAAAAGAACTGCTTATGTCATACAAACAGCAATATCAGCGACAAATACACCGGCATAAATTTCATATATCTCCAAAGCCAACAATTGGTCGGCGGCAACAAAACGACAACGCGAAAGCATCCGGCAATCGCAATATGCTTGAAAGGTCATACAAATCATCGCATAAATAAACTCTTCAATTAATAATGCAAGTCATACATCATGGCGATTATCAGAAAACAATTGGGAGACCCGGTGCTTGGCTCGATGCGAATGTGCATTGTTCCTATACGTTTACCTAAACCCGCATTAATTAGTTACTCTTATTGGCTTTTTGTACGCTTTTTTTTTTAATTAATAACCACAATTTGTTTTAGGAATAATTAAATAACAAAAGATGTATTGTGGCAGACATAGCACTATAATAAGTTGTATAAATTAAGGTAAAGGTAAGAAAATAACGCAGCAAAATATAGGGAGTCCGAAAAAATGTGAAAAATCTTCCGGATATAAAAAAAGACACAAGTTTAAATAAACTTTTTCGTATAGGCCTCCCGTTCGGAGATATTGGCTCCCAGAGAGCTCCAATGAAATTAATTTTTTTGGACATAATTTTTAAACCACCATATAAGATTCTTTAAATTACTATTAAAGAAAGTGATGTAAATTACTCTTAGTTGCAGGGACGGACTAGCTGTGCCACTCATGACCCCTTTTTTTTCGCCCTGTACTAATAAGAACTTGGAAAACGGTTTTTGTAAACCTTTAAGTATTGACTAAATATTAAATACCCTTTATTCATGTACCCTAATGTTTTTTATAAATATCACTTGATTTACACTGTTAGTCCTTTAAGTTTTGTAGGATTGAATATAAAAGAGGGAAATTTTTTTCTGTCACCGACATAATAGCATTAATAAAAAAGTAAACTTTAAATTGAAAACTTTGTAAGAGGGTTTAACATGGGCTCCGTAAAGCCTCGCGAGCACGATGAATTGAGATAATTTCTCTTTTTCATATTTAACCCGACAGAACTAAGGAGACTAGCAGAATAAATAAAGTCACGTTTTTTCGAAAACGGTTCAGATTAGTGACATAAATCTAGAGTACGTTGTCCAAAGTTCTTATCAATACAGGGCGTAAAAAAGACTATCACAGCTAATCCGTCCCTGCAGTTGGGGGTACTTCGTTTTTTACAAACCTTTAACTATTGACTAAAAAATTAAGTACTTTTTATTCATGTCGCTAATCCTAACTATTTTTGAAAAAACATCACTTTATTTATACTGTTAGTCTCCTTAGTTCTGTAGGTTAAAATATGAAAAATTGAAATTCACAAAATTAGACCTTTTTAACTAACAAGTAAAACTCTAAGTTTGTATCGCATTGGTTATATCATAAGGTCGGTTAAGGTTAAACATTTAATAGAAACAAAGATGTATCTTTTATCAAAATAAGCCAAATACATGATGTGATACAACTGAGAAAAATGTTATAATCTACAAATATCAGAGATAGTTTTAGATACTTTCTTGGGGATGGGTTGCACGTGCTCAGATTTCCAGCTAAGCGAAAAAAAATATAAATTAGTAATATAGATTTAAATATTTTTTTGTATTTTATATAGTAATGCACACATAACAGACCTTAAAATAATACAGTAACAGACCATTTTACAACATAGCAACCATGACAGCATGGAAACTATTACTTCACAAAAACACAATTTAACGAGAAGGAAAAACGTTTATTTTAAACAGTGTGACTATAAATATTAAAAATATCAAAAGAACAATTAAATTGTGTAAGTAAGAATAGGTTATAACTTCTGACCCCGCTGTATCAACCAATTGTTGCTGACATTTTTTTCATTTACCACAATTTTTACAGGAACTTCTTGGGTTAGTCCCAGTTGAATATATAATATTCAGCTACGCTCGTGAATCGCTATTCCCCATGCCGTTTGAGAACTGTCCGCAAAAAAGTGGCAGATATTTTTCCCAAACAATGACAGGCGTAACTTGAAGCATCAGACAGTTTTAAATATTCCGCATTTTTTGGTAGAATTTGCAAAAGTATGATTGCCAACTAGCGGTAACGTTACAACCAAAATTGTTCCGGTATTTTCTTTATCTTCAGTTGGTAAACTAAATAATTTTGCACGCCAACATGCACCATTCAGCCCAAAAAATTATACTACTTTCATTAACAGAAATGTGTCGTCTGGAGCTTCATTCAAAAACGTTGTGACGTTTGCATTGTCAGAACTTTTGATTTTTTAGGTTCATATTTGTCATTTTGGCGTTTAAAGTAAGCTATTGCCTTTTTAAATTGTAAAATATCCGTATTTTCATTGATTTGTGTCGTGTTTTGATTATAGAGTATGTAGCCCAACAACTAGAAGCTTTTTTTGTCCAAAACAAATAACAAAATTATTACCTATGTACAATACTTTAATCATATAAAATAGCCGACCTCGAAAAAATAGACCAGCACTGGGTTTTCTTTTATTCCTTTAAATCTATTGAAGTTTTTTAACTCGCAGAACATATTACACACTTTCTCATACGGTTCCTTGGATTACACTGGAAGTAAACTGGAAAAAGATTCCTGGACTGCATTTAAAATAGGGTAAGACATATAGTAGTTGGCTTCCTAAGAATTTTAGTTACATAAAAATGTGTTAAAATTCATTCAATGTTTAAATAAATAAAGTTTATAGGTCAAATAAATGCCTAAATATCATACTTTAAGTATTGTTTATTTGTAACTGAATAAAATTAATATATTTTGCAAATATTTAATAAATAGGTAATTTTTCCAAATATCATAAATATTGGTCCTTCAAAATAATTGTTGGCCACCTATACGGCAGTTATTGGCCGCTATTGTTCTGATAGCATTTAAACGATTTAAATTTATTTTTTCAAAAATATACAGTCCTCACAGTGGTTTAAAATAATTTATTATAGTAAGAACAAACATCAAACATCAAACAATACAAAAACTAGATTAGCCTAAACCAATTCTAGGTAAAATTCTAAGATTCGTATGACTATAGTTTGCTAGGTAACATAGAAATACTTGCAGTAACAAAATAATTTTTCTTGCGAAAAATAAACGTATTAAAAGCAAATTTAAATCCTAATAAATAGTTTAATAAATCAAAAATTGCTCTGCAAAGCACTTCTGAATGATAGGTTTATAAGTAGTTTAACTTATTACACTTCCTAATTAAATACATAAAACGTTTTATATAGAAACGATAAACCACAAAAAAAATGAACCATAAAACAAAATAACAGCCCTATTTTTTTTAAACATGTCAAACACTTAAATATTTGAGAGTTTTATTTGTGCAAGTTAAATTTCTTGAAACATGTAAAATGGTAAACTCTAACACAAGAAATACATTTTACACCCTCAGAGTGGCAGTGACATTAAGAGTACAACTGAAACAAATGCCAAAGCTTAGAAAATTATTTTTATCAGGAATTAATCCAAGAAGGTCTTCATCTAACCTTTCGTTTCCTGTTCTTGTTAGATCATTTGATATGATATTTATTTTATTGGAAGAATCCAAAAATAATGACTTTCACGTTGCATATTTTTTCATTTAACAATGAAAATAAAGGGTTTTTGGGCGATATACCATTAGTGGGTGAAATTAAAACAGGACTTATTTTAGATATTATTTCTTCCGCTTCAACTTGTTTTCTTTTATTTAAAGCTTTTCTTTTGACTTTCTGCTTCTTTGTACGATCTTTCTTGAGTAAATCTTTCTTAGCTGCCTTTATTTGTTCATTTTTAATTTTGTTGGCATGTCTTTTTTGTTTTCTTTTTTCTTTTGCAATTTCTTCCCTCATTTTTTGTTGATCTGGATCAGTTTTAATTTTTTTCCACTGAGTCGAAGTTAGCACGAATGGGTCACGCTCAGTTTGCCTTTTCCCCTTTCTTTGGGGCGTTAGTGGCCACTGTAAGATATCTTTTATAATTTAAGAGTTATTTTTATTGCTGGGCCGTTGTTCAGATAACACTGGTTTGTTCACTAACCACAACTTGATCACTTTTCAAAATTATCTCCGGAAGACCTTCTTCTGCTAGGACCATGGGCATATCTTCTATATTGCAGATTTGGCAGTTATTCTCATGAGGTTTAAGGGAAGCATATTCAATTATGGAGTCATTAAACATGAATGCAAGTTTTCTTTTGATCGATTTTAGTGTCTTGTTTTTCATTTCCATCAGTCTTAAATTCTTTTAAAAGTTTCTAAAGAATGGCATTTTCCTTTCCAGAGTCGTCATTGTCACCGTCTGCAGTATTAAGTTCTTTAAGTTTTTCTTCCCGTTAAATCTCCAGAAACTTATCAAAAGATAATTTGCTTTCATGTTTTTTTAGGTGATACTGTCAAATCTTTATTTTGCTCATTACTTTGAGAGCTACATTCTCGACTAAGGCATTTGGAAAAGTCTAAGGCATTTTTATTCCACGGATAGATGCCATAAGCCCTAAATCCATTCATAGTCCCAGTAGGATTATGTGATGTGGCAATTGCCTTTTGAAGCACTGGAGAAAACTTTTCTTTAGTGAGAGAGTCAATAGGATTCTCTCTCTTCACTCACTGACTGCTCGTTTCCATCCCGCCTTTAGTGGTTGAAATGCAGCTACGTCTGCGGATTGGATTAAGCGCGTAGCATTGGGACAGAGACATACGAGAATAATTTGAAGTTGGCTACACAAGTTGCTAAGATGCAGAGTTAAATGCGTATTGTGTTCATCAAGGAAAAGTACTACCGGAAATTTAACTTTTGATTTCACCAAATACGGATAAAATACTTTGAATATATACTCAAAAAAGCCCCTTGTAAGGGTATATGATCATTGGCAGTGTAACAACTCCAGTAGTAGAAAATGTAAACATTACCGTAATGTTAGCCTTTGAAGGAGCATTTTCAACTTCGTATACATTGCGAGAGCCTTTTGGAGCCAAAACTTTTGAGTTCGGATGGATCTTCCAAAATATTAAAATATCCTTTTGCCTTTAAATAACGTTCGATTTCGGTAAACCAATTTTTAATGTTTTCGGGAGAAATATTTGCACTGGCACTAGTTACAAACTCCGCGGTTCCAGTTGATAAATTTGGATGTCGTTTTAGGAATGCATTATACCAACCAATGCCCGGAAAATTGTTTTTAAATGGATTTTTTCTTGGTTTCAGGTCTAAAAAATGTTTAACAGAAAACATAACATCTTCCTTTCTGCGGGGAAATCCCTTTTCATTACAAGCAAGAATCCATTGTACTAAGGTTAACTCTTTTGTTTTATTCAGTACTGGAGCAGGTCCATGACCAGTCTTCACGGCCGTGGGCCAATAACCGTAAAACTAAAAAAAAAATCTCTATTTTTATACAAAATGTTTAAATATTGTAACAAATAATTAAAAAACACTACCTAACTGACCCTAAAAATATTAAAATCACAATTCAGTTATTGTCTGCCCTGGCCAGCAACTAAAATCACCAAAGAGTGCTATTACAGTACTTGGCCCCCATGTAAATTTGCCTTATTTTTAGGTTAGGCCATTAAAACCGTGATTAAAACGAAGATTACATAGGTACATATTATTTATATAAAACAGCATTACTAAAACAAGTGATTAAAATTAAAAAATCTTACCTTCTTCATCACCAAGCTAAAGTTTTTCCTAACAAAATGAAGTTTTTAGGCGGGCCTCGAACAGGTGTCAACATGGAGGCTAATTTCGATTTACACTGCTTTTATATCATAAAATCGATTTAAATAAAGAAAGCCACAATGTTGTCGCTCTTTATTAAAAATAAGATGAGACGCTTAATAAATCACTTTAACCAAAATGTGGCCAATAACTGTCAAGGGCCAACAATTGTATGTCTTACCCTATCTTTCGAGTCGTTTTTATCAGCCATTTGGATAAATATGGTTAAAAAAATTGATCTTTAAAGATGACTTTATTTGGATGCTGTCAACCGTTGTTAATTACAAAAACCAACATCCTGTTTAGGTTTAGATTGAGTTGACATGTCAGACTACTACGTTTTTTAAAATTTTCTTGTAACTATTACTGTAAACTGATTTTAATATAAAATGCAAATGGCAATATCACAAAATGCAAAAATAGTATATACTCGTCAGAAAAGTAATTTTACTTGACTAGTATGGTACTTGAATCCCGCTTTACTCGATTCACGTACCATACTTGTCATATTTCTTTTTGTGTACCTAATATACTATAATAAACATTTTCCCATGACGTTACTAAGAGCCTTTTAATTTGACTTGTGAGACAATCTTAATGTTTCCTTAACAATTTTTGACAATAACACAATAACGCACAATTCTTTATGTTCTCTAAGGTATAAATTGTTTAATGATTAAAATTAGGATGTATAATCATAAACTGAAAAGTTTAATTACTAAGTATACATGACATTTTAAGCAAATAATTATTCAGGAATGCTTATATGGTGTCGTTTGTTTCAAATCAACTATTGGCTTTAGCGTAATTATAAGCCTGTATGTACAGGTATCGCAGATATACGATCGGTTTCTGTTTATTTCTATTTTGTAATGTACGTTCGGTTTAAAATAATATTTAGATTTAATTTGTAAACAGCAGCGTAGGTATGAATATTATTTGCCTTTCTCGTATATTTGTAGGACGAAAGATTGGTTTTACCATTAAAACTTAATAAGGCAAACATTAGGAAACACGCGTATTTTCTTAAAAGAAATTTAGCCTAGTAAGATTTTTATTTAGTTTTAAAGATGGCTTGTAATTTAAACCATTATCTTTTTTAAATAGATTTACCACAGTGATCTAAAAACATCGTAGTGCAGTCACTTAAGCAACAAAAGGGGCCAACCTCGAAATAAGAGTTAATAAGCTGTGGACTCATATACACCTTCCTTTTGGCGTTCTAAAAGTTGCCTCAAAAGTCCCATAAAGTCCCATGTTTGCGCCGTAACTTATTCAAGGTCAAAAGTTACAAAAATCAGTTTTTTGCGATCATCTTGATTTTTAAAGCTCCAGTGATGTTAACATTTATTAAAAAAATTATAGAGCAAAAATTTTCGACAAATTTTGTTTTAAATTATTTTATACGCCCAAACGTTTTTGAGATAAAGGGCAAAAAGCTCGCAGCGTTCAGCCATACTCATTCATTTAATAATACTTACCTACTTTGTGTAATTAAAAACCTATTTGATAAAATACTGTATATCCTTATTTTATATTAATTTATTTAAAGTAGATTTTAAGAAGAAATAAAACTGGTAAAAATATTGTAATTTTATCTTTATTTCGTAGCTATATATTGTGTGACCCAAAATACAAATAATCAAAATTATGTTATTTTTAACTTTCCTTGTCTTTGCCGATTTCCATAATTTTTTGCATACGAAGGGGCTGATCACAAATTTGAAGTAAGTTTTTTCGACAAAGTTTTTGAGATATCGATCATTAACCATGATAATTATATTAATCTGATTTTCAATATCCTGCTTCTCTTTAATTACAAAATTGCTGATAATTACACAAAGCCATTATACAATATTTGAAGTTTATTAAAAACAGTCATGTTATTATTATTTTAAAAAGTTTTTTGGTAGAAATACAAAACTCTCAAAAATATTGAACATTTAAATAAAATGCTGTGAAGTGGCGCCATCTATTTATTTCATAATAAAGCAAATGTTGTTAAATCCAATTATACACAATAAAACACTATAAAGTAATTAAAATTTAATTTAATTAGATAATTTTAAATATTCTATAAAAGGAAAAAAACACTAAAAGTTCAGTTAGTTTGAATTTGAGTTTCTCGAAAACGAAACGTTGCCGAAAAAAGTTACTTCAGATTTGTAATTAACTCCCAAAAAAAAAACCGCTACTGCAAGAAAAAACTTCAAAATTGGCGAGAAGCATGAGAAGTAAAAATTATTTGTTAAAATAACACTACTCATAAGGTAATTTTTTTGAGTTGATTTTTTTTAGATTACTATTAATTTCATTAATCCTTAAAAATTTTTATAGGTTTATTTTTTTAGAACAGCAATTTTTATTTTATTTTTAGTCTTAAGTTAGATAAAAATCCAACAACCTTTTAATTACTGTTGTATTAAATAAAACAGTGACTAACATAACCGCCAAAAACAAAAATATTGTAAAAGATCTTTTAAAAATCGATTGACAATCACTCCTTTAACGTCGGGCTGATACTGACAAGTGTCGATAACCGTCCACCGAATCGACCGAATGCCGTGCCCGCGGTATTTCCCTCTTCTGGTTGAGCCGATAGAACGGGAATCGGCCACAGCACGTTTTCTGTCTGTCTTTATTTCGCTCAAGCCTTTGCTTATTAAATTGACATCTTTTTTTATCGCACTGAAAATCTCTGCATGCAAGAAATTGGTTTGCCAGCCGTGTAGAGGGTCTTAGATTATATATACGTGGCTGCTGAGGCGTTTATTTTTGAAGACAGAAAAAAATGTTTTATATAAAAATTGTAGGATTTTTTCCATATTATCTTTTGAAATTATCAGTAAAAAAATATCGCAATAAAAAAAATGGAAAAATTTAGGCATCTTCAACTTTTTTAAATGAAATACCCTGTATGTTATGCGCTACAAACAAAGATCCTTTTTTTCTTATTTAAAATATGTATACATTGATGATATTTGGATGAACCATTTTTAAGATATTTTAGGTTACATTGTTAATAAATTAAAAAAAAATCATATTAGTATCAAGAAAGCCATGGAAACAATAAAATTGTTATGTTGCTGAATTTGGTGAGGGTTTTCTCTGGACCAATAATGTTTATTTTTGTGATTAAACATTCCTGCTAAAGTAAAGAAAGACTCGTTGGTAAATAGAATTTTATTTAAAAACATTTGAATCCTGCTGCATAAACCTAGCTATTTTCAATGCATACTTAGGTCGGTCCTGCGTGTTTTGTTCAGAAAGATTCTGAACGGACATATATTTATAAGGATAAAAATTGTAAAATTTTAAGGTTAAATAAATTTTATAATCTGTTTTATTAAGTTCAGATGCCGCATCCAAGATTGGTATTTTAGGATTTTCTAAAATTATTAAAAGTAGTAAGTGCTAGTCCAATAGAAAAAGTATAATAATTATCCTGAAAAAACGAGGATATCCAAAACTTGGTTTTTATTTCGTGCTGCAGTCCTTTTCTTCATTTTAAAGCTTTTTCGTTCAATAATCTTTCCTACTATGTGTTTAATAGAATCTATAGATGGTACCCGTTGTTAAGGATATAATAAGTAATATTATTCCTTGCACTGTTTCAATATATTATTTTTACCATAAAAAATAGCATAATACGATTTTTTTCTAATCAAATGAATACAACATCGAAAAATAGGAAACAATATCAAACTATTTATAATAGTTAAAATATAAATTTGAATATAAATTTAAATATCAATAGTCAAATTTATTATAAAAATTTTATATAGTATTCTCATAGTTCCATATGATATAATATATATATTATTATATTATTATTATAAATAAATATCTCAAAATAATATAGTTATTATAATATATTATCTTTTTATATATATATATATATATATATATATATATATATATAATATATATAACGATTTTTATTACCTAATATACACCTAAAAAAGTTACTATTTTTTTTAGATATTTTAGTATTTAAAAATAATATAAACAAATAAATATATAAAAATTTCTGTAAAATAAGTCAAACCGTAAATATAATCAAAGCCTATATCAGGAAAAAATTTCAAGTCCGGACCTGACCGTAGTATTTATGGCGCAAGATCCAAAAGGTCCTTTTTCCTACACCCGTTTACCTTTTGTGCCCTGCATGCCTCGATAAAATTGTTCTATGGTACTGACCTTTCATTAACCTTGAAACTTTCTTGGGATATTCCTATTTTCTATTTTATTTCTTATTTTATTTTATATTATTTTCATATTTATGGGATTTGTTTTTATAAATCCACCTTAAGAAATTATATTTGATATTTAGACAATAAATTAATTTAAAAGAGTTAAAATAATATGACTAAAGTAACAATGCATATTTGCATTGGGCCAAATGCCATAGTCTTCGAATTATTTCCCGATTATTAGCATGATGAATGGCTGTTTGCAGTAATTAATGAAGAGTTCATTTATAACATGATTTGAAAAGGGTTTCAGGCATTATGCAATGTTGGTGTGGTTTTGTTACCACACAATTCATCTGCCTACTATTGATGTGTTTGTTTTATATTAAAAAAGATAATTTTACATTATTTGTAATTAAACAGTTTAATTTATGTAGTTTATACGGTTTAATTACTTGCTGTTATATTAAAATTGGTTTAAAAAAAGAATTGCTAGAAAAGGCATGATAATAACATTTAAAAATTATTAATACTTTGTATTAATCATATAAAATAGAATTTGCGGATATTAAAAAAACGTTTTAATTTTTCGAATATAATAAATAACGATAACACAGCCACACAAAATAAAAAACTTCGTTTCCACGAATGCAATCTATTGGACTTTAGGTTTTTTCAAGGTCACCCCAAGGTCAAATCATTAAATTTTGAGAAAAAAATTTGCAAAAATGTACATATATAGGTTTTGGGGTCGCTGAACCCGAATCTGAGGTCAGTTTGTTCATATCAGGTCATTTCAAGGTCATATTAAGGTCAAGTCATTAAATATTGAGCGGCATTTTTGATGGGCCTTAAATTCGAACACTTTTAAATGATGCACAATTTGAAGGAAGCATGACTAAAATCGAGAAGGATGCATGGCTTAGTTTCAAACTAGTTGTAATAAACTTTCTAGGAAACCGAAGAAGTGAAAATTACAAAGAAATACTTGCTACAATGCTTAAAAATTTTAAGAAAATCGGTTGTTTAATAAGTTATAACTTACATTTCCTGCATAATCACATTGACGAGTTTCCTGAAATATGCGGTGATTTTAGTGACGAACAAGGAGAGCGTTTGCATCAGGACATCAAAGAAATGGAGAAAAGATACCAAGGTGTATGGGGCATTAATATGAGGGCTGATTACTGCTGGACGCTGAAAAGGGATATCAAGCCTAGAGGAATCTAGCGTAAAAATCGTAAACCATTGCGGCGATGTATTGAGCACAAAAGAAAGCGTTACGAAAAGAATGGATAACTTTATATCTTATACCGCAAATTAATATTTATAAATATTTGTAATTTCATATACTACAAATTTGGCATTTTGCGCGCTCCTTTGTATGTTTTCCTTCAAATTGTGCCTCATTCAAAAGTGCGAATTTAAGACCCATCAAAAATGCCGCTCAATATTTAATGACTTGACCTTAATATGACCTTGAAATGATCTGATATGAACAAACTGACCTCGGATTCGGATTCAGCGACCCCAAAACCTATATGTGTACATTTTTGCAATTTTTTTTCTCAAAATCTAATGATTTGACCTTGGGGTGACCTTGAAAAAACCTAAAGTCCAATAGATTGCATTCGTGGAAACGAAATTTTTTATTTTGTGTGGCTGTGTTTTCGTTATTTATTATATTCGAAAAATTAAAACGTTTGTGATTTATAAATTCTCAGCTTATGCGCGAATTGATAAGTGAATATTTTTGTAAGTTCTTTCAGAATTTGAGCTTCAAAAAACTTTAAACATCACTTTATGTAAACAACTAATTTTAGATTTAGATTCAGCAAGTTCCAAAGGCTATTAGAAAATTATATTTAACATTTTTAGACAAAATCTGATTATTTAACATTAATATGATCTTCAAATGATCTTAACGCACTTCATATTAGCCAACTAACCTCTGATTCATATTCTGCGACCTCAATAACCTATGTAAAAATTATTTTCGAATTTTCTTGGCAAAACCTAATCATATGACCCTAATATGACCTTTAAATGACCATAACCCGGCCTGATATTAACAAACTGACCTCGGATTCGGATTCAGTGACCCCAAAAACTTATATATCTGATCTGAATGTTCAGAGGGTGGTAATATACCACTGCACCTAGACCTCAGTAGGTTCTTTGTGCTTCCTCTTGTACAGGCGGGAGATTCACTGCGTCGTCCAACCTATTGATTTAAAATAGTTGACGACGTCTTTATGTGGAATCTCCCTAATTTCGGCCAGTAATGGCCAATTCGTGCCAACATGGAGTTCCGTTCGAATGTGAGGGCGGGACAATCGCAAAGAATGTGTTCCGCGGTCTCATCTTCTTGTTCACAGCCTCTACATAATCCTGTGTTCGTTAGACCCATTTTAAATAGGTGTCCTCGTAGCCCGCAGTGGCCAGTTAGAACGCCCGTTAGTGTTCGGAGGTTCCTTCTGGACATCATAAGGTTTTTTTTCGCTATTGACTTGTCTGGATAGCTCAGCATTATTTTTGCAAAATTGCAGTTTGTAGTATCATCCCATTTCCCTTTAAACAGTCGATGAGAGTATTCTTTAATGATGTCTTTAATCGCTGCTGTTGTCAGTCCAGTGGTGGGGACGCGACCAACTAGTTTCCGTCCCGCAGCCGCCCTGGCCAGCGAGTCAGCGGTATGATTACCTTTAGATATGTCATATCCCTTAATCCAGGCTAGGTTGACCACATTATTTAGAGAGATGTTAGTCAGGGCTTGATGACATTCTAGTACTAGTCCCGAAGTAATTCGTGGTCTTTTCAGGTCTAGTAATGCTTGCCTACTGTCTGTATAAATACAGATCGTATGGTTGGCAATGTTGCGGCTTTTAATTTCGTAAGCCGCTATGGTTATGGCTGTCAGTTCGGATTGAAGCACGCTGGGTTCGGCGCCCATTGTCCATCCGATTTTCAGGTTTATGGTTGGTGAGTATATGCCACAGCCTGTGCCCACCTTGGTCTTAGAGCCGTCAGTGTACAGGCTAATGGCTCCTTTGGACTCGCCTTTTATTGGTATTGTTCCTCTTATGTTGATTGTGTAGGGTTTATTGAAAACAAACCTTGCTGCAACTGAGTCCGCTCTTGCCTGTAGAATTGGAGGTTCCCCTGTAACATCCCTCCACAGGCGTCGTCCAGTTGAGCCAGTGCCTACATTAGTGTCTAGACCGACCATGCGAAGGCGTGTTAGAGTCATCAAAACCGCTTCCCTTACAAATATATCAAGGGGGTGAGATTCAATATCACCTCCATAGCTCTAGTCGGTGTAGTCCTTATAGCACCTGTGATGTTTAAACATGCTATTCTTTGAATTTGATCTAGCTTATGTTTTGCCGTGATCTGTTCTGTTTTGGACCACCACACTATGGAACCGTAAGTTACCATGGGTCTTATTATGGCCGTGTAGATCCAATGAGCTACTTTGGGAGAGAATCCCCAAGTCTTTCCTATGGTTCTGCGGCATTGATCAAAAGCAATATATGCTTTCTTTATTCTGTTCTCCAAGTGAGAATTCCACGTTAGCAACTTATATATGTACATTTTTGCAATTTTTTTTTCAATATCTAATGATTTGACCTTGATATGACCTCGAAATAACCTAATATCAACAAACCAACCTTGGATTCGGATTCAGCGACCCCAAAAACCAAAAAAAAAATATATATATATATATATATATATATATATATATATATATATATATATATATATATATATATATATATATATATATATATATATATATAAAATATATATATATATATATATATATATATATATATATATATATATATATAATATATATATAAATATATATATATATATATATATATATATATATATATAAAACAAATTTGTTTTTTAAAATCTAGTAACTTGACCTTGCTATGAACTTAAAATGACCTGATATCAACAAACTGATCTCGGATTTGGATTCAGCGATCACAAAAACCTATTCATGAATTTTTGCATTTTTTTTTGTCAAAATAATGATTTAAGCTTGGGGTGACCTTGAAACGTGACCTGATGCAGGCAAACCGACCTCGGATTCGAATTCAGCGACCCCAAAAAACTAAGGTCCAACAGGTTGCATTCGTGGAAACAATTTTTTTTTTCGTGGCTGTGTAATAATTCTTTATAATATAAAACAAAAAATACAGTACTTCATTACGATAGGTTATTCACTAATCAGAGCGAATTACGTTACGTCAGTGTTAACATCATTTTGTCTGGTGTATATTTCAACAAATTCGTCACTGTTTATCTATTTTTTTAGTGTTTTGTGGTTCCCGGCAATCAATTGCCTATTTTAAACTACCAAAATTCTAAATCACGGAACAAGGATTTAGAAAGGCAAATTGCTCCAATTTCCGAGAGATAATCTGTTGATATGAAAAGAACTTCTTGCTCAATAGCCTACATACAAATTTTCATATTTCATAGTCCAGAAAAGTCCATACAAAGTTTCACTTTCCATTATACGCCTTAAGAGAAGTATAGATCCAAGACCTGTACCTCATGATTCCTCTAGCCTACCTGTTTCTAAGCTTCCAGAGAAATATGATGAACCAGACAAATATGATACAGAGACGCCAGAAACCGGTCCAAGTTTTAAAGAGGCAGTGGTTTTTAAATGTAGTAGCAGCAAACCGCTACATTTTATATCTCAGGAAAAGTCCCAATGAACTTGTTGGTGATTTAGATCTTTCCAAGATAAAGGCACAACTCTCGTTTGCAGCAGTTAAACATTTAACAAAAAAGAGTGAAAATTTCCACGTTTTGGAACAGGCAGTCTATGTTGGCCGTATTTTCTTAAAGAAAAATGACTTAGTTTACAGTCATGATATTCAGGTTTAGTGAATGAGCTGGGCATTTCCTATGTATCTACCGAGTGGCGACTATTTATAAACTCTTCGAACACAAGTCTAAAGGCACTTTTGTGGTTTAATGAAAACGAACGACCATCAGTTTCCGTTAGTCATGCTGTAAATATGAAAAAAACATACTGGAACATGCGCATCTTATGCGCAAATACGAAGATTATAAGTGGAATATCTGTGCCGATTTCAAAGTTATTGCACCGCTTACAGGACTGCAGAGTGGCTTCACGAGAGTCAGAACCAACATTATTTAGTTTAAGATTGGCCTTTATATAAAAATATTAAGCCCGGCCAGAACAACTTCCTTAATGAATCTTTAGTAGATTAGCAGAAAGTTAATTTACCTCCTTTGCACATAAAATTTGGGCTTAAAAATTTTTTTGTAAAGCCTCAGATAGAAAAGAAAACGCGTTTCTTTATTTGGGACGGAATTTACCGCGTGTAGTAAAGCAAAGCTTAAAGAAGAACTATTTTTTAGACTTGCAATACGAGAACTTTTTAAAGACCAACATAAAAAAACTACACTTTGGAAAAAAAAAAGACATGGGATACCTTTAAAAATATATCTAGCAACTTCCTAATTAACAAAAAGTCGGACAACTACAAAGATTTAGTTACAGAAGTTATTCAATGTTATGACGCCCTAGTTTGTAATATGTCACTTAAGCTGCATTTTCTTCATTCTAATTTAGAATTCTGCCCTGAAAATTTGGTTGCAGTTTTCGAGGAGCACGTTGAGAGACTTTACCAGCAAATTGCTGAGATGGAGAAGCGCTACAGTGGAAAATGTACCCCAAATATGCTAGTGGACTTCTGGTGGACCGTTAAACGTAAAACCACTCCTAACGAATACAAGCGAAAAAAAACCAAATAAATTGTTTAATTGTTTTTTTTTATACAAAATATATTTAAACGCCATCTTCCCCTTTTTTAACAGATCTCAAAAATAAGAGGTTATTAATTTGACACGTATGTATGTACTATTATTGAAACTGCATTATATTCATATTAGGTTTTTAAACAAATATATATTTTTTTATAGATGTATGTATGTATATTTGCATATGTGTGGATATGTGTGTGTTTAGAAAAAAAATTGCATCCCTTTGTATTTTTATTTTTTTTAGTCCAAATTAATTTAAATTCAAAATTTTATGTTTATTAATAAAAAACATTCTATTTTTACAGTTTTCTTAATTATTTAAAGAAGAGTTCGTAATAAACCAATTGGTCTAAAATTAGAAGGTGTATAACAATCTCCCCCTTCATGAATTGAAACAATCGCAGCAGCTTTTAAACATTTAAAAAATTTGCCATTTAAAAAAATAAATTAATTGTATTAGCTAAAGCTTTTAAAGCTAAATTAAAAGTTAAGGAAATATTTTAATTGATAGATTATTTTAAATTTAAGCGGATTTATTTTAATTTTTTTAAAGTGCTTAGAATTTCTTTTACATTTTTTGGACCTATAAAAATGTTTTATTAATAAAAATGGTATTCATTTAATTAAGTGGTATTATACTACAAACATTATCTTAAGATAACGTCAAAGCTATAAAACAGTAAAAATAATTCAATAAATCACAGGTTAATGTCGTGCAAGATTTTTTTTACGTTTTACATCACAAAACGATGCGAAAAAATTGAAGGAATCTTGCATGGCGAGTTTCGAAATGTATGTGCCCGAATTCTTCCCATTATTTTCGTAAAGTTTTTACTTTTACTCCGTTGTCAAAGGTAAAAATAGTCCCCTACTTTTAATCGAGCTCAAAGTGATGAAATTTGGTACAGATGTAGCTCAGGGGTGACGAAAAGGGTTAAAAACAACCCTTAAACATGAAAGAATGTGTAACATCCTTTAAAAGCAGAAATAACAGGAAAAAAGTCCAATTCCTCTTGCAGTGGACTTCATAAGAGCAATAGAACTTACTTTAGTTTTTCGAATCCAGGTCCAAAAATCTACAATTTTTCTGCCCAATATCGGGCTGCGTCCACGACTTTAGTATCAGCAAGCCATAAATCATCAAGGGTGCACCTTGATGCACACATGTTCTTAGGTGGTCGGTGATCTGTACTTCTCCATATTCATAAAACACCTCGTCAGCGTCTCTCATTTCCCACTTTGCCAGATTATATCTAACAGGGGCAACACCGGTCCTCATGCGATTAATGATTCGCCATGTCATCCATTCCAGGTTTATCCCTCAGGGCGGTTCCTGTCAGACTGGGAAACTCAACGGTGGTTCTATGCTTGTGTTGCGCATAAATCTCTTTCTAGATTTTAAGCGACTGGTTCCATGCGGTTCCTCAAAATTGTGGAGAAGGTGTCTATCATTAAACGTTTGTTTAAATCTTTCTATATGTTGAGCTGCTTCGCGTCGATCCTCCGGGAAGGCAAAACCTGCAGCCTGGTATATATTTGGTGGAAATATAGCAGGGGTACAGGGGTAGGTTTCATGCAGCCAGTCACAATTCGGCATGTCTCGTTTAGTGCGATTGAGACCTGTTTTGCATGTTTAGAACTGCTCAACACAAGGCTATCGCCGTAGTTCTTAGGACACTTGGGTTCGCACCCCATTTACTTCCTGCGAATTTTTTTAGGAGGTTATTTCGGGTCGTGACTTTGTTTCTGGTATTTTTGCATTGGTCTCTATATGTTAATGGCCTGTCAAGGACGACACCCAGGTATTTTGCTTTTTCGGGGTGTTTCAAATTCTGTCCCTCCCATGATACATTAAGTTTTCTATGTGCTAAGTGAATGTTTAGGTGGAAGGCACATACCTGAGTTTTAGAAGAATTCGGTTTTAGGAAGTTTTCCTTGTAGTATTTGCCCTTTATGTTCAAGGCTTCCTCAAGTTTTTCCTCTATCTCTTCAAAGCTTTTACCCTTCACCCCGATACCAGGTCGTCAGCGTAGGCAAAGTGTTTAGCCTGAGGGTGAATAGGTTGATCATTGGTGTAGACATTAAAGAGCAATGGAGCTAGGACACTCCCTTGAGGTAAACCATTTTTCTGCGTTCGCCACCTACTCTTTTTCCCGTCCAGTATCACATAAAACCTTCTGTTAGATAGAAGCGACTCAAAAATATTTGTCAGTTTATAGTCCATCCATCCAGGGTGCTGTACAATTTAGATAGCAAGGTTTTGTGGTTTATGGTATCATATGCAGCTGTGAGATCAACCAGAGCTACCCCCGTCATTTCTCTCTGCTCGAAACCCTCTTCTATGAATTCTGTAAGATTCAGTATTTCTCCTGTGCATAATTTTCCTGGTCTAAAGCCAGCCTGTTGGGGGATGAGTTTTAAGTCCAGATGCTCTTGGGTTCGGTTTAGTATGAGGCGCTCATAGGGCTTGAGCATGTGGCACAGTAGAGATAAAGGGCGATAACTACTTGGGACTTCCGGATCTTTTCCAGGCTTGAGTAAGGCTATTACTTTATAGACTTGCAGTGGTTAAATAAGGCCAATAGCCACTGTTTCGTATTTTGCCCAAAATATTTAATCTGCTCTGTCAGAATGTCATCTACCCACGGTTTTCATAACATCTATGCCTTTTTGAAGTTCTGTAGGTGTAAACGGATCTCTCATTAGATTAATCTCGTTTTTACGTCGTCTTTTGATTTTTGAGGTTTTGTTGCGGTGGTTGGTTTTACCGTTGGACGGAAGTTGATGCGCTACTTGGATTGCTGTAACTGCGCATGGCTGTTTCACCTACCTACTGTGTCACCATTCAGTTTCTTAATCATATTCCATGCCTGTTTGCTGCTATGCGTCATATCCATCCTTTTCAGGGTCTCCATCCACCGTTTCTTTCTTGACTCGCCAAGTATTACTTGCAGTTGTTCATCCAACTCCATCGTTATTTCACTGAATGGATCCTCATTGTAGTGCTGTTTATATTAGGTCATTTTATCTTTAGCTTCGTCGTTTAGCCCAGGCACATAGTACTGTTGGCATCCTCTGGGTATATGTGAGCAATAGAAAAAACAGCATGATAAATCCGTGAGTTGTGACTAGGCTTGTAGATAGGGAGGGGGCAGCTTGTATTTTATAAATTATTAAAATCTCAATGGTCAATTTTTATTAACAATTTTATGTTGAAAAATGGTCCGTTTGGGAATCATAGCTAGCCCGATATCAATAAGCAAAACGTAACTTGTAAGTGTAATTGTAACAGCACATTGGCAGGTTAACACTGTGAGAACTAACTTTTACACTAGATAACCTGTAATCACACCGAGCAAGCCCACTGTGCCAAGTATACTGCAATTGTTACTATTTTTTCTATTTTTCTATCCACTATTGGCAGGTATATACATAAACACTTCCACAAGAAATTATTTAACAGCGGTAAGAGCAATTTAGCTTGTAAACACACCGAGCATGCCGCCTGTGCAAAGACGACTATTTGTTTTGCCTGCTCCATGCACAATCCAACATGGGCGTCTGCTTCCACAGGAGATATAAACTTTTTCCCTAAGATATTACCCGATATTCCAAGTTGAAATAGCCGTTCCAAGAGCATTTCCGGAAAATTCAAGTACATGCATTTTAAAGCTGGGGCCTTACTTTTTTAGGAAAGTATAAGGAGTAACTTTTGGGACCACTCTGGCCGATATCCCGTGTCACTTTTTGAGATGATACGAGTTCTTATAAATTCTTGCTTTACCTTATATTACTTGAATTTCTTAAGTATATTGAAGAATGTAGACATATTTTCTTAAAGATCTAACCTACCCCTTTAAAAAGATACCCTTAACATGTTGCTTATAATGCGTGCAATGATCGAAATCAGATTTGTTAATTAACAGGATGAGACGGTCAAAAAAGTTCACAAGTTGCAAGGTTCACAACACAAAGAACAAGTAAATTCTGTCCAGCCAAGGTAAGGAATAATAAACACATGACTCGAAAAATATATCTGACCAACAAGTTGCTTTAATGTCTAAGCTACAAGCATATAAGATTAAAATTAAGGTTAATGAAAGTTAATTGACCATATCTTACTGTTGCACTTATATTATTCATTTATGTGAGCGAATTTGCTAGGATAGCTGTGCAAGAAATTAAGGTTAAGACTTGTTCTTTTGTTTGGTATGTTACTCTTTACGAGATTTCTTCATGTTATAGCAAAAATTCAATTTTAGTACGAAAACTGTCGAAAAAATTTTAAATAATCTATTTCGCGAGACTTTAGAAGTAAAAATTTTTCAAACTTAGAATAAAAATATCTTAGATGTCTAAATAGTCATTTCTAGCGTAAAATTTTTTGTTTTGTCAAATGGCAGCATTATTTTTAAGAAAAAACTATCCCTTGATAAATAAAAATGATTTCAAAAGTTCAGGGGGTGGTTTCATCCTCTTTCCGACACTTCTTCGCAAGTATTCGTTAATTTTTTCGTTTTTTGCCTCAAAGTCTACTAGTATGCCAAATTTCATCAACTTTGGTGGCGGTTAGAGGAAAAAACCTCCAACGACTAGACTAGGTATTTCACGTTTATAAAATAGTGTGCGCATAATCATCTTGTTCTAGGTGTAAAACTAAATGTATACAAAACAGATTCCTAGAACATTATTTCCAAATTTAACTTATCCCAAAAAGCATATTTATAAATAAAGTTGAATTTACGGATTTTAGTCTTAATATCTAATCATTTGTATTTAATAATTATTACATAAAGGTATTGAAATTTCAAAATTCTGCTAAAAGAAAGTATTTGTTTAAAAATTATCTGTTTTACTATTTTTACCATTTTACATCCATTGGAGGTTAAAATGTAGATAAAAAAATCGTCATTTTTGTCGTTGTAAGTATGGAAGTTGGTAATTAGGCTTATATTTACCAAGAAATATAGGAAGTGGTAGTATTTTTAAAACTTTATCCCATGAGAGGTTAAAAGAAGAGATAAAAGTTTGTTTGAGATATTTGTCATTTCTGGACTTAAAACTATATAAAATATTTAGATTTGACATTTAAGCTTTAACTTCTACTTACAGTAAAAAGAATATAATATAAAAGATAAATGTTGGAAAAATTTGCAATATTAATATCAATTTGCGAGAAAGGAAAAAACAAAATACCTAAAATCGTGTGCCGGCAAAGCCGCAAGTAAAAAACTAGTTTTTTTATAATCACACAAGAAACAAGAAAAAAGTAACACGTCGTGCTGCTTTGTTTTCGCTTTTGTTTTACATGTTAAGTTCAAAAAAGTTCCCTTGTATTGTCGACCTGTTTACGACTGCACAAACATTCCAGAACATCTTTCAAGACTAATGGGATTTTCTTTAGAAAGAACTGAAAACAGGCCAGACAGATTAAATTTATTATTGCGATTTTCTGCTTGTGTACGTATATTGCATAGGTTTTTTGCTAAACAACGATTATTAAAGCTAGAAAGTACAAAGAGTTCATTTATATTTTAAAACCTACCTTTAGCATTACTAAGAAAGAGATGAAAAAACAATTCTTTTATAAATGCTTCATAATTTTACTTTTAAAAATTTTATATTTCGTATATTTTGATTTAATATGAAAGGTCTTTTTGTTAAAAAGTTTTTAAATATAAATTTATTTTTAATTTAGTTTTTAGTTTTTTTTACTTTACATTAAATAAAAAGAAATATTAAACTTTTATTTAATATATATATATATATATATATATATATAATATATATATATATATATATATATATATATATATATATATATATATATATATATATATATATATATATATATATATATATATATATATATATATATATATATATATATATATATATATATATATATATATATATATATATATATATATAAATTTTAATATAAATAAATATATATGTGTAACGTAGATTTTCACGGCTATGGTGGAACAAATTTTATTTTCCTTTGGCCAATCCGTTTGTCGTAATGGAAAATTTCAAAGCGTTTCGCAACATCTCAGTGGGGTACAAGCCGATGTTCCGGTGGCTGTCGACCTAAGTCCAAACTCACGTTGACAACAACGTGTGTCTGGAACGGGGAGAGCTGGCAAACTGCCTTGCAGCAACGCCATAAACGGAGCAGTATCCAGTAAATCATCATATTAATTAAACATAATGAAGTATCAGTAATATCACATCCATACGTGTCTAATTGACAGCCTTCTGTTTTTGAAGTCGATTAAAAACTTGGAGTAAAGGGTATTGTCGTCAGAAAATCTATAAACGCGAATGATTGTGGAAAAAAATCGTTAATGGTCATTAATTTGGTAAAAGCAAGAAGATTGACCCACTACAATAACTTTTATAACTCGATTAGAAAAAAAAACTAAAAAACTAAAAAAAAGTTTAGGTCAAAGATTGTAGAAAGAAACTTAATTCTGTTTATTGACCTTTTGATTTTGCCGAAAAGCTAATAATAATTTTCTTGTCATTTTGTGCTATCACTAAAATTATATCGATAATAGATTGTTAGAGATTATATCTAGATTATTATGGTACTAGCTGTAAATACTATCAGACGAGACATTGGCCGAGTCTGATAACACGGCGTGTGCATAATAATTGTTTATGATCCGAATTTCATAAAAAAATATATTTCGACGATATCTTTAAAAATTATTATTTTGTTGCATTTGAGTAAGTGATGTAAACGTAGCTTAACTTTAGAAATGTGCGTAGCAACCTAAGGCAACAACGAAATTGTTAACTTGTGTTGTCATGTCATTGCCAAAGTTAAATATTTTAAGAAGTTCATCAAGCATTGTAAAATAAAAAATTTGCTCCCAGAAATTATAAATTTAGCTAATGGTGCAGTTGCTGGATTAATGCCTGAAAAGTCGAAAAGCGCATACGAAAAATTATATGTCAATTATGAAAGTTGGTGTCACAAGAAAAACGTTGAGAATTATTCGCACGAAAAGGTACTTTTAGTTAGTTCAAAAAACGATCAGTGACTAAAAACTCTTTAAGTTTATGGAGTTATTACTCGATGTTGCAAAGCACGTTTTCAATTAAAAAAAAGTTAACATCAGTAAGTTTAGTCACCTGATTGCGCTTTAAAACGAAACCCTAATTCTTACAAACCTAAGAAGTCCAGAATTTTGACTAAATAGAATAGTGCAAAGTTTTTATTAAAGGCGGAGAATAAAAAAATGCTATTGAAAGTGTCAATGATAATAGGTATAAGTGGAATATGCCGAAGAGAAGGGCTAAAAAAATTAAGAATGGTAGATGTACAGGATAAAAGGACTGTTTTTAGAATTCTTATACAAAAATCAATATTTCCTGAGAATTCTTTGTAAGGCCTGGCAATGTCGAAGAAGTAAATATGGTGCAATTGGTTCGAACCTATGCATGAAATTTTCGTTTGGTTTTTGTCTTTTAGAAACAGCAAATGAACGAGGCAGCCAGTGGGTATTCATACTTTTGGAAACATGTGCAATACAATTTCTTCCTTTTTAAAGTTACCTTATCCTGCCGTATATAACGGTCAATGTTTCCGAGGGTCTTCGGCTTCATTGCTGGCCGATTTCGGAGTGGATCTTTACACTACTACTTTAAACACCATGGTAGCTAAAAAAAGTGACACAGTTGTTAAGGAAAATATAAAAGACGCACGCGAAAATAAAAAAAATTTAGTATCCATTCTTGGAGAAAAATCATCAGTGGGTGTTTTACCGATTAATTTTCATGCACAAGAAACCAAAAATTTACAAATTAACAACCAGAATAATGGGACAATTATGACGCCTATGTCTAACAATAATTTAACAAATTGCAATAATGTAGTATTTAATTTGGATCTTTAAATTTTGTTGTTTTCAATAAAATTTTCATATTTTTGCCTAGTATATCTAGATTTTTTTTTTTCATTATAGTACTCATTCTAGTAAAGGATGGAATTTTAGAACTAAAAATAAAATCCATAAAAATGTCATTATAACACCTTAAATATAATAGTTATTTATGAAAGAAGTGCTAAAAGTGACATTCTATTTTGTAAGAAGGAAAGTTTGGAACACCACGCCGAAGGCGGAGTGTTCCATACCTTTGAACAAAATAAAATCACATTTAGCACGTATATTAAACACTATTTTTTCTACAAACACCAATAAAAGTCCAAATTAATGATTTTTTATCAGCGAAATTATTATTATTTTTTTAAATCTAATTTCATTTAATTCATCTATGAAATAAGTTGCTAGGGTAGAAAAAAACGATTTTGTTGATTTATCTTTATTGACAAGTAACGTCAAATAATCGCGAATTCTTGGTCGATGAAAAGTGATCAAGAAAATGAATTTCGCTACGTTTGATTTATTGCCTAATAAGTCAAAGCAACAATACGAATTTACATACGATCGGATTATTTTGATCTAAGTATTACGTTTCTGTAATTTCTTATCTGTGTTAAATCACTTTGCTAAAAGTAATTACTTTTAACACAAGTGCCAAATGTAATTACTTTTAACACCAGTATCATAAAATGACAATTTAGACACTGACAACACGCAATAAAAATCAAGCTTTTACTGACGTTTGTAGAAAAAATAATTTATGTGCTATTAATAAAATTTAAAAAATATAATAAAAAGAAATAGGTGTTTATTCTTATTTATCACTCAGAGCATAAAGTATTTAGCTGTAAGTTGCCAGTTAAAAGTGGTATTTTCTATCAATTGAAACTCACTATTTTTGTATAAGATTGAAACCGGAATCACTTTCAAAGGATATTCAGCGCTTTACATCATTTTAAACCGGTCTTTATGCCAGCTTAAAGCTTTGCGAACGTGAACTTGTTTAACGTACTGAAATAGATCCCCACGTTGAACTTTAACTTCAATATTAAATTTTGGAGCAACAACGACCGGACAACCTTCCGCACTATAATGTTACCTTTGTACGTGCACAAAGGAAATTCTACTTGTTAGAATCGTTATTTATAAAGAAATTATGCAAAAAGGTAAAAATGAAATATTTGCAAAACTCATATTTTGTATAAAATATTAACGAGTATATGAATTTTAATTTGGGTAAATTTTAACTTTTTTTTGCAAAATTCTTTTTTGAAAATATCTTGTTAACCTAGAAATAGTTTGCTTACATTTTAATATTAAATTTAAGCGCCAAAGTATGTGTATGCAACGGGCTTAAGTTAAAAATACACCGCGCCTCTAAATCAACGCATAATTAAAAAAATTGAAACAATGATCATAAAACATTTGCTTGCAGTGGACGACCAGCCTCAGGGCGGCTACGAGCGTAAACTTACTTGCGCGGCAGATTCTCTCAGGATGGGATTTTTGCTCGTAGCCGCGCGATTATTTTATATTAAGTTTGCGAATATCAGTCAGCTAGGTTGCTTTGGTTATATTTTTCATATAGTTTTGACATTCTGTTGCGAGTGTAAAAATGAAAGAGACCGACAAACTTATTATCGCGGTCCATTCGCATTTACCTCTGGTCTTTTTTGGACTCTTTGACGCCTTATAGTCTAGTAAAGGAAGGGACAAAGCTGTAAATAAATCTGTACAGTTTTCCCTTGTGGCGCAATTCTTAGGTCTTTGGGGATGCTTTCGAGCGAAAAAAAAGTTTATCAACATTAACAGGTGGAAAAGGGTTGAAAATGGCCCTTTAAGGCCCGAAAAATGTATTTCCCTTTAATATCTGCCAAAATATGTAAATTGGAGAATTTTTGTTTGAACAAAAAATGAACATCGCCTTATAATCTACAAAAATGAGTTTTATATTTTTTTTTTCGAAAAATAGATAGTTTTCGAGATAACGGGACCCAAAAGTCCCCTCATTTCAGCTGCCGCTCTACCGCTAGAATGCCGCTATTTTCATGGATTCACTTATAAGCGGGCGGACGAATTGTTCCATGGGAAATAATGTAAATTTTTTAAACAGTCAAAGATTATCGGAATGGGAAAACCCGCAACTATCATTGCATATGAGTTTATATAATCATAATAAACACAAAACAAAAGAAACACAATAAAAGCAAACATGTCTACTCTGCTTCGCTACTTTGTCTCTACTGAACAGTGTGAACAGCCGCCGCCAGTGGACGACCCCTGTAGCACGAAATCGCTTGTCTTAAAGCCGCTTGTTGACGCTCGTGTCGCGTGAGCTCGTAGCCGCTTGTTTTCGCTTCCAGTGGACGACTAGGCTTAAGAACGCGATTTGTTATAAGCACTGCACTGCAGCAAGAATTTTCTCGTCGGTATACGATATAGAGTAATTACCGTATTAGCCAAGATACCGTGCGAAAAAGGTTGGCAAACCATCGAAGGTTGCGACTTCAGTTTGCTCGAGAACATAAGCACTAGCGCAACCGTGAATGAGGCAATATCTTGTTTAGCGATGAGTCAAGATTTTGTCCTTTTAGTGATGATCGATGACGACGAGTGTATCGACGCTCTGGAGAGCGATACGCAGAATGCAGAATCGTAGAAACAGTAAGCTATGGAGGAGGATCTATTATGGTATGGGGTGGCATTAATTTGGAGGCCCACCCGAAGCTGGTTATAATTCAGGAAGGTAGTTTGACTGCTGACCGATACATCACAGGCAATTTAGAACCGCATGTGATACCATACGCCCCATTTATTGGAGAATCTTTTTTATTTATGCATGATAATGCACGCCCGGGTGTGACTAGAGAGGTACAAAATTCGCTCCAGGAAGTCGAATATTTAAGTTTGCCGTGGCCACCAAGAAGTACTGCCAACTGAGAATCTAATTGACCTGTCATTTGGGCTCATGCAAATATGAAAGCAGATATATCAAGTTGAAAGTCAAAATCTAATTTTTGACATGCCGAGGAGACGTAAAGCCGTAATTAGGGCAAGGGAAGGCAACACAAGATATTAACTATTGTAGTTTTATATTTTTTAAAACAAATATTAAAATAAAAAACTGGTCACTTTTTTTTATTATCCCCGTATTTTTATTTATACGCTTTGGGAATTTAATAAATTGAAAAAGATATACTTAAAATAAATTAAATTAATAACTGCGCTTTAAAAAGAACTGAAATTTTTTGATTTAAAGATAGTTATAGGGTATTTTTAAATTATGCGTTAATTTAGCGGCCCAGTTTATATATATCATTTACTATGTATTTTTTATCAAACAAATTGGGAATCCATAAAATTTGTAACACGTTTGTTGTTCTACATAGTAAGTCGCTTTAGTGTTAAAATTTTATCATATATATTTTTCTAAATTAGTAGTTAGGTTATTATTATTGTAAACATGATATACCACAAAAGCATTTCTTGTTATTTACACTCGTTTAACAATTACTACAGTTTTATTTTAAATTGTTTTTTTGTGATTCAATTATACCTACACAGCTATGTGCCAAACGAAAAAAAAAATATGAATCGATTAATAATGTTGTGATTTATATACAGGGTGGCCGGCCATATTTTGACCCATTTTAATCGAGAATAACTTTGGAACAAATAAAGGTATCAAGATGCGGTTTTTGCAGATGCACTTATATTTCTTTAAAGTTTATTCTCGTACCTTCACGATTTTATTGTGACATTCCATTAGCTCAAAAACAAAATGGCCGATTTTCCATTATAGGACAACTATGTTATTTTAAATGGAACACCCTGTATATGTTTCTATATTTTCAAAATTTAATTTTTCCCTTTAAAAAAATGTAACACAAGCTATGGTTATCTCAAAAAACAACGTATTTATTGACCTTCGAAAAATTGACTGCATGTCGACCAACAATATTATTTAACAATTAAAATTTGCTTCATATGTTACAAAAAAAAAGGATCGCCAAAGGTTTAGGTTATTCACAAAATAATAGTTACAATAAGGTTACATTACTTTTTAAAAAACTACTGTAAATGTTGAAAATGCCTTCCGCCGACTTCGACGCACTTATTTAAATTCGAAAAAAACTTATTAAAACTATTGACTAAAAATTCTTCAGGAATATTTTCTATTATGTTTCGAATATTAATTTTTAATTGCTCTAAATTTTGGGGAAGTGGACTATAACACCTCTCTTTCACATATCCCCACAGAAAAAATCTGGAACAGTCAAATCTGGTGAACGAGGTGGCCAGGAAATAGGGCCTCCTCTTCCAATCCACCGGTTTCCAAAAACGTTGGTCAGTGAATCCTTGGTAATGTTAGCATAATGTGGTGTAGCCCCATCTTGTTGAAAATAGACGAAATTCAATAGATTTTCTTCTTGCAATTGGGGATAAAAAATATTTCCAGCATATCAACGTAAGTCCAAGAGGTTACAGTTGGTTCATGAAAAAAAAATGGCCCATAAATTTTTTGCTTTGACATACCACACCAGACTGTGACTTTTGGCGAATCTCTAACGTGTTCGTTATATTGTCGAGGATTTTCTGTTGCCCAAAACCTGCAGTTATGCTTATTTACTTTTCCATTGAGGTGAAATGTGGCTTCGTCTGACATTATTAGTCTATCCAAAAAATGTATATTGTTCCTTACTAAATTTTGAATTCTCTGGCAAAATTCCACCCTTTGTGGAAAATCAGTTTCTTTTATTTCTTGTAACATTTGAATTTTGTATGGCTTTAATTTAAGTTCTTTTTTCATGATTTCTTGTACTGCAGTTTTAGGAATATGGACTGAACTTGAGATTTTTCTTGTTGACAATGTTGGATCTTCCTGAGTTATCTCCAGAATTTGTAACGTTTTATTTAGCAAATTCTCATTGTTTACTAATTTCTTTTTACGGGCTAAAGATCCTGTACTCCAGAATTTTCTGTACCAGATTTTAATTGAATTTTTTGTGGGTGGAGCTTTATTAAACATGTTTCTAAATCTTCGCTGGGTTTCTTTTACTGATTTGGTTTCGGCAAACAATAACACATTTTCCTTTTTCGCTTAACGAGAACATTTTGCGCTTCCTAATTAAAATAACTTGTCAAAAATGACCAACAATGGCTGACAATGAGGCTTGTTGCTGTTATGGAAACGAGATAACTTTGTTTCCACAGGCGACTTTTAAAAAAATCCTTTTAAAATAATATTCCTATTCGACATACAGTCAATTCTTTGGAGGTCAATAAATGCGTTATTTTTTAAGATAACCATAGCTTGTGTTACATTTTTTTAAAGGGGAAAGATTAAATTTTAAAAATATTGAAACATATACAGGGTGTTCCATTTAAAATAACAAAGTTGTCCTATATCGGAAAATCGGCCATTTTGTTTTTGAGCTAATGGAATGTCACATAAAAATGGTAAAGATACGAGAATAAACTTTAAAGAAATATAAGTATATTTGCGAAAACCGCATCTTGATATCTTTATTTGTTCAAAAGTTATTCGCGATCAAAATGGGTCAAAATATGGACGGCCACCCTGTACTAAGTGACATAGAAAATTAAACACCTAGAATTATATATTGAATTGTCATAAAACTTGTAAACACATTTGCTATCACGAAAGTATGGGCTGATAAAATTTTGAAGGCATTCCGAGCCGTACTTATTTTTGTAAAGGCATTTTTTGTTATATCAGGATGCGAACAAAATAAACATGTTTACTTAACATTTAGTGATTTTTCTGTGTTGGATTTGTTTGGTTCCATTTGTTTTAATGCAATATCATGCCTAGAGATCGCAGACGCGCTACTTTCACTCAACTGTCCGAGTTTAAGAGGGGTCGGATAATCAGGTTTGGTAAAACCAGGTTTTCTTTAAGAAGGCTCGCTAATCGGGTAAATAGAAATAAAGCTACAGTAATGAGATGTTGTTAAGCGTGGATCCAAGAATTTCGAAATCGACGAGTTAGAGGTACTGGACCCGAAAGACAGACTACAGAGCGACAGGATCGTTATTTGGGGCAACTTGCACTTAGAGATCGATTTTCCATAACAAGAGCAGTTGCGAACCAGTGATTTATGCTGTCGACAGGGCAATAACAATAGGACAGTTTATCGCAAAATAGGGTCTATTGGACTGTTTTCATACCGTCCCCATCCTATACTACCTTTGATCCCACAGCATCGTCGGCAACGATTGGTATGGAGTAGGGAGAGACTTGAATGGAATATGGAATGGAACTAAATCGTATTCACAATGAGTTCTGATTCTGTTTGGCACACATGATGGCCGTATAAGAGTAAGACGGAGACGTGGTAAAAGACGAAACGTCCCATTTTTCCATCTAACGGCATTTTTATCGCACTGTGGGTGTTATGGTATGGGGTGCCAATGTTTTCCTTTTTGGAAACATTGCAAAATCCACTTTGTCAGCAAAACAATTCACACTTTATGTCGCACGTGTTAGTTTAGACTTATTGGAAGCGTCTGGTGTAAATTATCTTTAGTGGCCTGCTCGATCTTGAGACATTTCCCCTATTGAACATGTATGGGATATGATGGGAAGAAGGTTGCAAAATTCACCCTCCACAAACATTGAAGGCCCTACGAAACTAAATTCAGATGGCTTTGGATACAATATACCAAGAAGACATCAATCACTTAATCCAAATAATGCCGCGACGATTTAAAGAATGTGTAGCGAACAGAGGAGTTTTAACACATTATTTACATTAAGGTGGAATATCTCGGCTATTTTTTGAAATTTCGAATTTAAATTTTATTTACTTTTTATTTATCGGTAGACCCATAAAGCGTAAAAGTGTGCTCAAAATTACAGCACTGCTACTCGGTGTCATTTTCTATGTCACTTAGTATATTACTTTACGGTAGTAGTCGTTTAGGCAATAAATTGTCTAGATCAAGCCTTTTCTGTAAAAAATAAAAGCCGTTGAATTTAAGAGAAGGCAGGCGTGTTTTTGCTGGAAATCCGTTAAAAAGATGTATATAATAAAATCAAGATATGGTTCCCCTCAAAAAGAAACGGAACATAAAAAGAAACTGCATGAGGATAAAAGTTTCGTTCCCAAAATTTCCTGTATACTCTACAGGGTGAGTTGGGAAAACGCACAAAACTCCAGGTGAGTATTTTACATGTGACAATAATTAAAAAAGAACTCATTTGTTTTTATCCGATTCTTATTTGTTTTCAAATTATAGCGTAATTAAAATGTTTTAAATAAGTTTACCGCTTCTTATCACAAATGCTGTAGGTACCGATTGTTTGGTCCGTTTTGTTGTTCTGACATGTTAGTGTCAGTGCCAGTGTGTTTGATGTTTGACGCGTTTATTTTCGAGTTTGTACGGTTAAAGTCTTATAAAATGCCATATATCTATTCAAATTTAGAATATCCAAATATGGTTTTTGTTTACGGCTTTTGTAATGGGAATGCTACAGCTGCTGTTCAAAAATACCGTGGTCCTGTTAGTTGGCCTTTAAGATCTCCAGAACTTACACCACTGGACTATTGTTTGTAAGGCTGGTTTAAAAATAAGGTGTACAAAGTGAAAGTCAACACTCGGAAGGCCCTAATTCGACGCATTAGAAATGCGGCAGTATTTCTCCAAGAAAGACAAGAATCACTAAAAAACAACAAAAGACCTTTGCAGACGAAGTAGAATGTGTTTTGAGATTATTGACGGTATTTTTGAAGATTTGTTAAAACAGCGCTATAATTAATAAAATCATGTTATTTAGGAACTTTTGTTTGTTTGTAATTACGCTATATTTTGAAAACAAATAAGAATCGTATAAGCACATATGGGTTTTTTAAAATTATTTTTACGTGTACAATACACACCTACAGTTTGGTGCGTTCCTCCCGACTCACCCTGTATATGTATTTTAATTTCGACCCCCTTCGAAACATTGCATCCTCGTCTGGAAAATAGTGAACAGTATAAATCTTTAACAAACACGTTTTTCTTTATTTTTGTTTATTTATTACTTTAAAGCAGTAAAGTATATAAACGTTATCAAATAATTATCGGAATAAAATAATTACTATTAACAAATAGCAAAAAAAAATCAATAAATTTTTAATAACGCAATTATAATAACTCGACTATTTTGTCATTCAAATTTAAATTTAAAGCAAAAAAAAATATTTTTTCTGGCCACCGTTTTACGCTACCTACCAAAAAAGTAACCCAAAAAACATTTTATCTGGAAATGCCATATCAACCTTGTCCGTCTAAAAGATTACGCAAATTTTCCGCAATTTTTCCAACTTAGCTTGCAGTTAACTAGGGCGTAAAAAATTGCTACAGGAAAGCCGAATATATTCTTTTCGGTTGTATGTAAAATATATTTAAATTTTTCTCCATTAGCATTTTCTGGTATTTTTTAAGTAATAAATAATTGCCATACTTTTCTTTAAAATGTGGTTCTATTCGAAACCAAAAAAAAAGTTATAGTCGCAAAACAAAATTTATCCCACAGGCCCGCATCTTTGACTGTACCTGTACTGCCATTCTTACATAGAAGAGCTAATGTTATAAATTGGTAGTTTTGAAAAAACAAAGCATTTTAAGTTTTTAGTAATTTAAAATATTTTTATATTTTCTTAATATGTAGTAAAGGCATAGTGTAAATATTTCCGAACAGCCTGGGTTTTATGTGCCGGGTAGACATCCATTTGGTACCCAACTTCCTGATTTACCCTGGAGGTATCTTTTAAAGTAGGTAAAATTTGTTCTTTAAGTAGTTCCAGGTAATATTTTCATTCAAATTTCGATTAAGAAAAAATGGTGCAATTAAACGCTCTCCCAAACTCCCCGCCCAAATATTTACTTTTTGTGGGTATTGCGTCCTCGTTTCGACGAACCTGTGTTTGCTCCAGTATCGGTAATTTTTATGATTGGATTTATTGTTTAACGTAAATGTGCATTCATCAGTAAAACAAATATTTTAAAAAAATCCTTGTTTATGTTTGCCCTTTCCGTTTTATCAAAGCAAAATTCCTGCCGTCTTATTTCATTTCTATCCTTTACCTCTTTATTTTTTTTATATTTGTTTGAAAAGTATTTATGCTGTTTCAAAATCGGAAGCGCTGTTAAGTGATCTTTTCTTATGATATCCTAAAGTTTCCTTGTGCCTACCTTCCCTTCGTTTTCTATTTTTTTTACGTGCAATAAAACTTCCAAGTCTCTATCATATCTTACATTTTTTTTTGATATTCCCTTGCTTTACATCTGCAGTTATTTATTACTGTGTCTTTGGTCTCAAATTTTTTTTATAGTGCTATAAACTGTTGATTTTCCAGGAATCGACCTACTCGAATACTGAGCAGCCAACATGCCTGATACCTTTTGGTAACTATTTTCTTGATAGTACCATTTATTCATGAATAATTTTTTTAGTAGTGTAACTTATGGTTAATCTTTTTGCTGAACATTTTTTGATAATAATAAAGCACTAAATTTTAAAATGACAACGTTAATACACAACTTACTGGTATTTTTATTTTCGCTATTAATATGAGGCGATAATATAGTTACAATTTTTAAAAATATATTAACTCGAAATCGGTGTAACCGAAAAATCTAAAGTTTTAACCATGGACGTAGATGCCCGACGTAGGAGTTCGCGCAAGAGGGGTCGTTTGCGAGTGAGGCGATAGGATCGCTTCCACTGCTGCAGGCGAAAGTGGACTCTATTGCGCCATGTTTTGTTTTAAACAAACCCTACAAAATTGACGTCAAAGGAGAATCAAACACAAACGTGGCAGGTATAATTAATATCTACACAGACGGTTCAAAGACAAAAGAAGGTACAGAATGTGGAATTTATTCTAGATCTCTTAACTTAAACATCAAATGGGCTATGGGTGAGTTGGCCAGCGTGCTCCAAACTGAGCTCACAGGCATAACCATAGCTGCAAAAGAAAAGGGCAGTAGAAACATAACTGGTAAAGTCGTGCTTATCCATACGGATTGCAGACATGGCCCTAGGGAGACCACGCTACACCTCGGGTCTGGTACTAGAATGTCACCGTGCCCTTGTGGACGCTTCCAGCAAGAATGTGGTCACTCTCTGCTGGACCAAAGGACACGCGCACTCCAAATGCAACCGCATCGCTAACTCGTTGGCCAGTAAGGCTGCCGGGACTAAACCTTTTGGCCGAACCTTTCGTAGGTCTGACAGGGTCTACGATGAGGTACCTAATTAAAAAAAAACACTCTCATCAGCAGTTTACAACACGATGGGATGAAACAGTAAAACTGTAACTTTTCCAGGAAGTTATTGAACTATCCTGACAGAGATACAGCTAAACATTACTTGGCAAAGCCTAGGGTGAGCCTTCGTCTAATCACGGCCGTTCTTACTGGACATTGTCAACTACGGAACACCTCTTTAGAATGGGTAGAAATGACACACCTCTGTGTAGAGGTTGTGAACAGGAAGACGAGACGGTGGAGACATCCTTTGCGACTGCCCTGCACTCTCGTCCAAGAGAAGATCCATGCTGGACGAGTATTGGTTTTCTTTGACCGACATTAAGGAGATTCCCCTCGGCGACGTTGTCACCTACTTTAAATCGGTAGGATGGGCAGCGTACTGAGTAAGGAGTCCCCTTTAGGAGGTAGCACAACGGGCCTGCTGAGGCCTAGGGGCAGTGATGGACGTAGATTCGTATGCTCTTCAATAAACTTATATAGAATTTTTCTCCAAAATAATTAGGAAAACCAATAATTGACCTTATTAAAAATTACATAGGATTTCCTATATCCCGCCCGACGATGCATCACCCGGTATATCCGACAAAGGACAAAAAAAAATCTCATAATTTAAATCTTCAAAAATTAATAGATATAAAAATACAGTTTATATTCTAAATAATCAGTTGAAACCAATACCTCACCATTGTTAAATTTGTTTATCTTATCACACTAATGTATCAAGGGTTCCCCTATCCTTATTTTCATGTAATAGGAAAAGCCAAGTTTAAACTTAAATTGTTATTTGCATTGATAAAGCTACAGTGTAGTAAAACTTGTTAACATAATTTATGTATACAGGGTAATTTATGAGGAAATGTCAATACTTTAGCTACGTAGTCAGGGTCCAAAAATAAACATAAAAGCCTATACAAATATGGGTCCGCAAGGCCTTCGTTTTCGAAATACAGGTTGTTGAAATTTTTATTTTTTAAATAAAATCTATGATAATGTAAATATTGGAGTAAACATTGGTGTCCGGGGGTTTTTTGGTATAACGGATTCAAATCTAATCTTATTACGGCTCTTACTTGTAGGGGGAGCCACCTACACGTCTTTTTACTATTTTGAACAATTACAACTTGTTGGTACGGCCCTGTATTACATTTTTAGGTAAATTTAATATTTGTTTTGTCATTTTTACGTCAAAAAGGTATACTTGTTATAAGTCGATAGGAGCAACCGTTTTCGAGATATTTGGATTTAAATCAATTACGACGCATCTGATTTTATTATAGCAAAATTTTAAAAAAATAAGCAAAATGTATTATTAAACAATATGTATTTTAATTTTCAATAAAATTATTGTTCTTAAATTATGTTCGGCAAAACATAAACTGGGTTTTATAATTTTTAAAATTTTTACCATTTACTTCTCAGCACATGTCAGCTCTGTGGTGGACACCCTGTATCTCATAAACGAAGGCCTTGCGGACCCATATTTGTATAGACTTTTATGTTTATTTTTGAACCCTGGCTGCGTACCCAAAGTATTGACATTTTCCCATGAATCACCCTGTATAGTGTTTAATTTAATTAGTAAAAGTCAAAAGTAGTGATTTTTTTTTAAATTTTAGGCCAAGAAACCTTTCACAGGGCGAAAGCAAAATTTTTTTTAATTTTCCTGTATTGACTTAACAGAAATATTAATTTGTCAACTCTTTGTCGTTTGTGGATTATAAGGAGGGGATCGGCACTTTCTCAAACACTTTAAGAGCAAGAAACCCTTGTCAACAATATACACCCGCTGCTTTTGTGTTAACTGACCATTATTACCGGACTTTATTAAAGACATTCCAGAGAATACCTCTGTCCAGTATCTACTAAGTTCTCGGATTAAAAGTAAAGAACAAAGGAAATTAATATATTTAGTGGCCGGTACCCTCGAAATAAACTCTTATAGCTGTCGTCGGGTATAAGGGTGAAATTAAATTATTACAGGACCTAAAAAGCTTTCAAGAAAACAAAATTAATTAGCCTATATTAGATAAAAATTATTTTGAAATGATTTTTAGCACTCTTTTTGGATAGGAAAGTAGGCATTAAAGAGCAAATGATAATTTGCTGTGTGAATAGCAAAAAGACTAATAAATTATATTATCTGCTAGAATCTTTATTATTTTTATCAGCGTATGCTAGCCATAAAAGGTCTCTTTATTTACAATTTTAAAATTGCCCAGTTTAATTTATGGACTTATTAAAAATACTAACAACTGTCGGTTATAAAATTGTCGTATTTATCGAAAAACAGGCTCTTTGCGCCTATTTTTTATGGGCTAAAAAAAAGGTTTTATGTACAGGGTTATGCAATGATGACTAGACAGGCCACTTTTTTGACTCTACCTGTACTTTTATAAAAAAAAAATGAAATAGCCATCATATATAATTTTTCCCTCCGATTCCGAAAATAATTAATGTAAAATAATTAAACATCAAATAAAACTGATAAGGGTCATTTTGATATTTTTTTTTAATGAAATGCCATATTTTTTATGTGATTATTCGATTTCTCGTATATCTTTTGATCTAAACTGATATTTTTTTAATTCAAAATGGTCCATTTTCTGCAGTTTTAAATCGAAAAAAAATTCGTCTACCGTGTCATTAACACCTGAAATATTGATACGGATACCTGTTCATCCTTTAACGGTAGTGTCATTCAGACAACCAAAAAAATAAAATTTAAAAGTTGTTTATATTTTTCATGAACTAGCAACAAATAACGTTGTACACAATGTAAGACAATAGATACAATTCTAAGAATTAAGACTCTACTTGTAGAATAGATACAAAACAAATATAAAAACAATATAACATATAAAACAAATACCCCATAAGAAAAAACTATAAATTAAACTTAAGAACACCAGACATTTTAATAATATAAATGTTCGATATGTCCTCCGTTGTTTTCTAAACAGGACCGATGCCCCCTTTTTAGTCTCTCCAGAGATTCCCTTATAATATTGTAATCCTGGTTAAGTCTGTCAATTTCATTCACAATTTTTTGCTGTAGCTCATCGATATTTCTCTTGGGACGTTGATAAACTACGTTTGGTGTGATATCTGGGCTATTGGGTGGCCAATGAAGTATTCCGTTACGGCCAATCCACTCGTTGTAACGCCCATTAAAATATACTACCACTTCTTGAACGGCATAAGGTGAAGCGCCATCCTGATGACAAATAATATTATTGTAGATTTGCAATGGCAATCCTTCCAAGAGGTCCTCAATATCGTTTTGAAGAAACTGAAGGTATCTTTGGCCTATTAAAGAGCCACGATAAAATAGCGGTCCAATAATTTAATTTCCTAACATTGCACACCAATCATTAAGCGAGCACCTACCTTGAAACTTTATCATTTCATATTTATGAGGGTTAGCTGCTGCCTAGTAATTTGTATTTCTCCGGTTTTATATTCCTGATGTTGTGAATGACGCTTCATCAGTCCATAATATTTTATTGTATAAGTTGTTGTCCTCGTCTTGTCCTTTTTCAGAGTTCTTGGAACTGTTCCATAACTGACCCTTCGGGGCTTTAGGCCATACCTTACTTGTCGTACTGCCTGCGGAATAGAACTCATCGGATTTATCCTAAAATATTGAACAATTAATTGCTCGATTTCTTATGTTTTGTATTCTTATATTTCTTAGCCTATCTTTCAATGTTTTTGTTTCTTCAAATAGAGTCTTAATTCTTATAATGGTATCCACTGAAATGCGTCTCTAGAAACTCTCGAAAACTCTTCTTTGCGTTTCTCGAGCATTTTCTCCGCTTTTGTAATATAATTTTACAATGTGTAGACGGTCTTCTAATGAATATTTCATTTTTTAACGTTATTTGTTCCTAATTCATAAAAAATATAAACAACTTTTAAACTTAATTTTTTTATTTGTCTGAATGACACTACCGTTAAAGAGTGAACAGGTATCTGTATAAATATTTCAGGTGTTAATGACACGGTAGACGAAAAGCTTTTCGATTTAAACGTGCAGCAAATGGATCATTTCAAATTAAAAAAATATTTTAGATCAAAAGATATACGAGGAATCGGATAATCACATAAAAAATATGGCATTCAATTTAAAAAAAAATATATCAAAATGACCCCTAGCAGTTTTATTTGATGTTCAATTATTTTACATTAATCATTTTCGGATTCGGTGGAAAAAATTATATAATATATAATGGCTATTTCACTTTTTTTCTTATAAAAGTACAGGTAGAGTTTAAAAAGCGGACTGTCTAGTCCTCGTTGGATAACCCTGTACATGGAGTCCCAAATTCGAGCCTCATCATTGGGATCTCGAAACTTAAACAGATATAAGGTCGGTTAAACGTAGGCAGATTTGCGCAATTTGATGCTGATTAAAATGCCACACTCAGAGTTTAAAAATTTCTAATACTTCCGAAGACTTTCTGAAAAAAACGAATATTCGCTATTTGGTTTATTTTTTATGACTCTATTTAAATAGATATAAAAAAATAAATTTTTCATTCTTATTGCCACTTAATTTGTTCTACTAGATAGTGGTATAAGATTTACATACCGACGTTTCGTCATTAGGCTGCAATCATCGATTTTTTTTTTTTAATACGGTTCTGAATTTTTTATAACGGATTTTAGGATTGTTTAGGACCCAAAAACCAATGATGTATTAGATTTATTTGGAAAACTCATTTTAATGGTTTCCTATCAAAAATCTATTATCTGTCTCTCTCTATAATACATGATTTGTAGGTGGTCATTCCTCCAGCTTCTACCAAATTAATGCTGGGGTGCCCCAGGGCTCAGTGCTGGCACCCACGCTGTTTCTTCTACAAATTAACGATCTTCTCTCTTCCACAATCAATCCCATTCATAGTTTTGCTGACGATAGTACCCTCCACTCTAGTATTCAATTTCTTAAACCACCACGTAATTCTGATTTTGAAAACAAGCGCAGGTCAATGCAGATATCTCTTTCACAAGACCTCAAACTTATCTTGGATTGGGGCGCCAAAAATCGTGTTCAGTTTAATGCCTCAAAAACACAGTCATGTTCGCTGTCGCGAAAAAAGTCTGCGAATTCCCCACATAGAGCGGAATTCTGCAGAACAAAGAGTCGTTTAATCTAGTCCTTACTTTTGAGAATAACCTCAACTGGCACAAACACATTTCATCCATAGCTTCGGCAGCTTCAAAAAGATTGGTTCCCTTTCGGCCAAAAATATTTCTCTTCTTCCAATCTGTACCTCTGTATCCCAAATCAGACCCTCTTTGGAATATTGTTCTCATGTCTGGGGAATGGCGTCCCCTACAAACTTACATTCTGGACTCCATTCAAAAAGAGCTGTTCTCTTTTTGATCCAACGCTACAGAAAGGCTTCCCTTCTTGCCCATCGTCGAGCTGTAGGGGATCGCCTCTTCTATAGGATTTTCCGGCTTCTGCTCAGAGGAATTGGTCAGTATTATTTTTCTCGGCCCCAAAGAGCAACACGTAGTAACTTTTATGCATCCTTTTAAGTTCGTTAGAGGGCCCCGAACTTCCCTTTTCTTCGTTCCTTTATTCCTAGAGTGTAAACTATGGAACCTGCTGCCCGGGGTTTTTTCCCTCCCAATCTCCAAAATTTAAGTCCCGTGTGAACAAACTCCCTCTCACCCACTAAGAACCCACGGTACGTTAGTATTAGGCATCAGCCTTGTGGACTGTCCCAAGATAAAAAAAATTCTTATGGAAATGGCCATAATAATGAATTTTTGAATAAGTGCGATATATCATTGGTTTTGTAATCTTAGAAGCTCTTAAAATCCAAAATAAAAAATCCAGGAGCGTATTTAAAAAACAGGTTCCGTGGCACCAAGACTAATGTCCGCGTCAAAACCCCCTCGGACCTCCGAGGAGCCGGCTTTTAAGGGCTACAGAAAAATAGGCATGACTCCAACTCCCCCAACGATATGAATGACCTGTAATAAACGCTTTTGATCTAGACACCCCCACTGAGAAAGCTAGTTTCCACCTGAAGATTTTAACATCACCAAAGCCGGTAAGAGAGATGAGAGAGAAATCACCAAAACAAAGAATATAAAGCTCAATAAGAAGCGACATAAAGTTCCCAATAGCATTGGCTTATGGGAAACAAATTTCTGACGTCACTGTAGACGAAATGACATTAAACACGGGGTACACTGAGAAAATATCAACCGTAAAAATTCAGTTTTACAGGGAAAAATTTTTATGTATAACTATTATACACAGTCCTGGAAAATCGTCCCTTTCAAGGAATTTTTTTTGCAGTCTTTTTGGGTTGGTTATTCTCAAAAAAGATTAGATTATTTTGAAAAATTAGTTTTGGGCAAAGGATGTTTACAGGGGATTAAATGGCGACATAGCGCGTTTAATTGTTAGGAAAGAAATACCGGAATTTTCGCGAGAAGCGGTAACGTAGGGGAAGTTTCTGACGTCGGTATTAGTCATTACTTTGTCCAATATCTACCCTATCGCCACTGGTCAGGAGGAGCGTTAATAAAGGTTATTCAACTTTAAATTTAAAATAATGGAGGATTCGGTTTTCTATTGTTTTGGTTCTGTGATTTTTTTTTTCTATGGTTTAACAACTATTTGGATTGCAGTTTTTTTGGATTATTTCATTTCCAAATGGATGAATTAGTGCAATTATATTTAAATCATAAAGAAAAATTACTTGATATAGTTGACTTGGAAACAGCTAATATCTTATTAAATGAAAAATTTGTTTAAATTATCTTTTCGATTATTTCTTAATTTAAAGATCTTACATTTAAATTTAAACAGAGTGTATTAAACGATTAGTTTGTAATTGACATACGTAAACCGTTTCGTTTTTGGAGGATAGGCGGGTTAAACACGGTTAGAATGGTGGGGGAAAGAACTGCTATCAACCAATAGTTAAAAACGGTAAGTGGCAAAAAAATCCATTATGTATCAGAAATGAAATAAATTCAATAATAAATAAACGGGGGCGTGTTCGAAAAAAACTCACACGTGTATCGGTATTTTTGGTTGCGCATTTTTTCAGTAAATACATACGGGGTGTGTCATGTAATAGTGGCCAACACAACTTTCCATTTAAATGCAAGCCCTATATATTGTCAATTTTTATTCTTTATTTGCATGTACAATTTTTATACCTTTTTTAACTATTTTGGAAATATTAGGTGCTTTTTTATGTATTGTGTTATTTGCCATTTTCTTAAAAATTTTTTTGATATACTCTAGAGGCAGGGAACAAGCGTGCGAGAGAAGCAAGAATAGGTGTATAACCTCTCTCCCCCCCTTAAATTTTTGGGGGTTAAACCCTTTCCCCCAATTAATCAGCACAAGGGGGGGGGGAAATTTATACAGCTATTCTTCTTACTCCGCGCACGCTTTCCCAACCAGCGGACGGCTGCCCCCAGTAGGTATATGAAAAAATAATCCCCCCCAAAGTGGCAAAGATGCAAACAATAGATGGTAAATGAAAACGCTTTTAAATTTACGAAAAGTGAAGGAAGGGGGGACATTGTACATAAAAAGTTTGAATGCTTTGAAAAAACCAAAAAAATTAATAATATACAGGGTGTTGCATTTAAATTAAAAAGTTGATACTGGCCACCGTCACGACACACCCTTAAAACGTTTTAGTTAAAAAAAAAGCGCAATTAAAAAAAAAATCGACATGTCCGACATTTTTCAATAAGCCCCTTTATTTTTAAATTGAATTTTCCATTTGGCTGATCCACACGTTTTTAACAAAGAATTTACATCTCAAGATTCGCATTGTGATCTATAATTTTTCGATCAATTCATGCATTTAGTGCTTTTTTTTAAAATATCCAAAAACAAACAAAACGGGGCCCATAAACTCAACAAAAATAACGAAACATGTAATCCCGACGCGCCGGCAGCGGGTTGACAGTTAAACAGCTTAGCCCCTCCCAAAAATTTTGGGGGCCCTTGAATAATGTCGCTTGTTATTGAGGTTTATATTCTTTGCCGAAAGCCTGATGATACCGTGCATAACGGGAACCACCGGGTTTTTTTCACCAGAAAAACTTGGTACATTAAACGAATCCGGGGGAGCCATGGTATATGCAAAACTCCCTTCAAAAAGGGGGGAAAAACCCCAAACCCTACAGTGTGACTGCAGCGCCGATAGACAAACCGTCAGGCACCTTGTGGAAAAGTGTCCCCTTTAAAATCGTACGATGGCGTCCGACTGATTTTGTTTGCGACTAAAAGTACAATAGAAAATAAATAACAGATGTGTTTGTAACCAAATTTGTGTTGTATTTGTTTTATATACTGCTTTTTATGTTTATATACATGTTTACTATATGTTTTTTTTTTTAAGATGTGTATAAGCCATATGATAAATAAATAAATCCTCATGGCAGCTCAAAGACGAAACGTTGATGTGTAAATCTAATACAACTCTCTTATAGAACAAAAAAAGTAGCAATAGGAATGTGAAATTCATTATATTATATTTATTTAAATAGAGTCATAAAAAATAGAAATGAAATTGTGAGTATTCATCTTCAGAAGTATTCAAAATT